>CAJUYH010002230.1:0-17632 GCA_910591685.1 Galerucella tenella | reverse complement strand
ATGACATCGTGTCAATGAACGCTGATGTGAGAAATTCCCTCAGTTGTAGTTAGAGGATTGAAGGGATCGGTGATCTCTCTCTTTTTTTTTCTTTTTTGCACTTTTTTGGAACTTCTAGGCCGAACATGTGGTGTGGCTGATTAGAATTTACCAAAAATATTTTATTACTAAAGTGTCATCTCATAGAGATCATTTTTAATTTAATGTGGCAGTAAACAAACGATAATAAATTGAAAAGTATTTTTGAGAAGGGAACTCACATGTTGGAGGATTTCTTTGTGGTGTTGGTAAGAAACTATTTTCTTGTAGTTCTTGTTATAAATTACTAGTTGAGAATTATGAATTTTTAGGCATTTTTCATGTTCCCAATTAAAATTTTAATATTGATGTTGAGACTGAGTTGGTTTCTCAAGTGGGAAGAATGTTCCGGTATGATAATGAAAACATTTGGTCGCGGCTACCATTTCTTTGCATCTGACAACCATCAGGGAATGGGGGTGAAGATGACCTGTCTTGTGGACTAGGAAGTTGAATAGGGTTGATAATGCCCAGTTAAGCCGCAAAAGTTATGTATAAATATGTATATATTTTTTTATTATTTAGTTCTCCAGAAGTATAATTTTTTTATTTCTTTCACATAAGTAGGTTTTAAACAACCTTATCATTCATGTAATAATTTGGTTTAATTATTTACTAGTTATTATTTTCTTATTTTAGTAAAAATGTAAACTTTTCTGCAATTGCAAAAAGGGGTAGTATTCTTTGATAATACTGCTAGTGGGAGTAGTAGATTTTCAGTACGTTTCTGTCAAATGTAAGATACTATTTTGTTTAAGATAATGTTTATTTGACTATGGTATGTACTAAGTTACAAATCTCATTGTGGTGTTTAAATTTCCAGTGGGGAGATTAAAAGCTTTGGAAACGTAAATAATTCTTTCATTTCTTTTCTTAGGATAAATAGAACATTCACATGCTGTTGAGAATATAACATTTATCCATCACCTGGTGGATTTACCCTGACTGGGTAAGAGTTTCATGAACAGGAAATCTGATCGCCTTCCACAACCTAAGGTAACACATTTCTTATTTTACCTCTTGACCCTGAGATTGAGGAGGTAGCAACATAATACTAGTGGTGCAAGTTTTCATGTTAAGGGACAATAATTACCCTAACTATATCTATACTTACTTCATATTGATAAAGACAAACCCCAACCAAGGTTAGTGGATGAATAACCCGTAACATAGGTTACGCCTTGAATAAGGCGTGCAGAGCAAAAGCTTCGTCGCCCACCAGGACATAGGGGTAAACACGATCACCCAAATTTGGAAGAACCTCCTTTTTCGCTTCGATTTCTTAATTTGAGCATAAATTATAGCAACCGTTTCTACCAAATCCATGTTGATTATTGAACTGACGGACTCGGTATGACAAGGTGTATGCTTGTATGTGTGAACGTTATAGCGGTTGTGACCGCGCGGTTGCAACCGCAGCCGCAACCGCAAATGTGTCGCCGGCCTAAATGTGGTTGTTGCTAAACTCAGACGGACCACAGCGACGCGACTAGTTTGTGTTTTTGCTGTCGTCATCTGTCGTTGAAGACGACTTCAATTAACGACAATGGTGTTCGGCAGTATTCATCAGTTTCAGTATGGAGAAACAAGGAGTGGCCAGTAGTCGCATTGCGAAGGCGGTCTGTCGTTCATGTGCTTTGCATTGAACCACCAACAACGACAATTTTGTGGGTGATACCGTCCTCAGGTAGCGACCGTCGCTGAGATCAACCACAAGAAGACGTTCGTCTGAGTACTGTTCTAATTCTACTGCATTTTTAATATAACCACGACCTCCGCCCACTAACAACCACAATTATGAAGTTGTCGTGACGCGTCGCTGTGGTCCGTCTGAGTTTAGCCTTAGCGAATATTTCTAGCGGCTGGCAAAGTTGGGCAAGTGGCAACTTTTGGTAGCAGGCAGCGGCGACTGGTAGGTCCAATTACTCATTCTCTTCAGTTGTGTCAACCAAAAGAGCATCAGCGGCGAGTAATCAAAACGGGGTCTTTCGTTGCCGAGCTGAGCAACTGTGATTTAAAATCACTTGAGAGTTTACACCGATTTTTATTTAATAATTTTCTGGTCATTTAAAAAAGAAACACGTACCAATTATTCAAGTTAATTAAAAATAACCTTTTAACATTTACACATGTACCTACCATATTGTTTATAGAAAATGTGTTTAGATTCGGAAGAGTTTGTATTCCTTGTAACACTAATTGACTGTGTGAGCCATCACAAACAAATCAGTCTTATTTCATCAAATAAAATATGTTACTTTTCACAGATCTTTATAGACCAGGAAGACAATTTGAAAATATAGACGTTGATAGATTTACGATACATATTTTTAATTAACGGAAAATTTTGGTATGGTTGAAATAATACCCTTCTTGGTGTGCGTCACCGATTGTTAATGTCCTTCTAACACATTACGTAGGAAGAAATGGAATAAAAGGCAGGTCTGTGATTAATCCTTATCCAAATATCACAATAATGAACCGTTTGAATGTATTTCAAACGTTAACCATAATCTTTGACTTACAAAAATATGATTGGTTGATCTTTATATTACGCGCAAGCGCAACCTATCAATCGGAAGTTCAAAATACTATGGAGGCGTTACTTTCGTAGCGGCAATGTGCCTTACGTCTTTTTCTACTGTCACACTGACAGTTCTCGTCAGATCTGTACTTTGTTGTTCACGGTCAATTATTATTTATAATAAATGAATATTAATCTTATTGTTATATTTATTTGAATAATACAAAAATATGCCTGAATACACGGAAAAGCATAAGCATTTTGAGAGTTCTCAAGTATTTTCAGTTGGAGAAAGAAGCTGGTAATTATGAATTTCATAGCCTTTTCGAATTAGGCTGAATACGATCCTGATGATTTTGTTTGACAAATTTAAGGTTAGCTATATGTCAAAATAGCAAATAAAATAAACGACATGCCGAAAACCCGGATATACGTCACAATCGATGGCGCACACCAAGAAGGGTATTATTTCAACCATACATATATTTATGTATAGTAGGTATAGTTAAAATAATACCCTTCTTGGTGTGCGTCATCGATTGTGACGTATACCCGGGTTTTCGGCATGTCGTTTATTTTTTTGCCATTTTGACATATAGCTAACCTTAAATTTGATAAATAAAATCATCAGGATTGTATTTAGCCAAATTCGAAAAGGCTGTGCCATTAATAATTACCAGCTTCTTTTTCTAACAAAAAATACTTGAGAACTTTCAAAATACTGATGTTTTTCCGTGTATTCATGCATATTTTTGTATTATTCATATAAATAAAACAATAATATTAATATTCACTTTTCATAAATAATAATTGACCGTAAACAACAAAGTACAGACCTCTCAAGAACTGTCAGAGTGACAGTAGAAAAAGACGTAAGACTTATTGCCGCTACGAAAGTAACGCCTTAATAGTATTTCAAACTCTCGATTGATAGGTTGAGCTTGAGCGTAATCTAAACATCAACCAATCAAATTTTTGTAAGTCAAAGATTAGGGTTAACGTTTGTAATACATTTAAATGGTTCATTATTGTGATATTTTGATTATGATTAATCACAGACCTGCCTTTTTTTCTATTTCTTCCTACGTAATGTGTTAGAAAGACATTAACAATACATGACGCACACCAAGAAGGGTATTATTTCAACTATACATTAAATAGCCTTCTTGGTGTGCGTCATCGTTTGTGACGTATATCCGGGTTTTCGGTTTGTCGTTTATTTAATTTGCTATTTTGACAGATAGCTAACCCTATATTTGATAAATAAAATCATCAGGATCGTATTCAGCCAAATTCGAAGAGGCTATGAAATTAATAACCAAAAGAAGAAGAATAATGGAAAAATATGCTAAAGGAGATAGTCACAGAGGGATGAAAAATGGGGCTAAAGATAAATGAAACTGAAACAAAGCTAATGGGATTTGGGAACCTAAACCTAAAAAAAAATCAACTCTTATGAATTTGAAGACCGGAGATAGAAGTGCCGAAATTGAAGAAAAGATACTCACTACAAACCGAACATACCACGCCAATAAAAAACTACTCAAAAGTAAAATGTTAACAAAGCAAACAAAATTGAATATAATATAAAACCATAATAAGGCCAATAATGTTGTATTCAGCAGAAACAGTGACGTTAACAAATATGGAGGAGGAAAAACAAAACTAAGAATAACTGAAAGGAAGATCATAAGAACAATATTAGGACCTGTAAAAATAAATGGAAATGAATATAGAATTAGAACGAATAGTGAAATCTTGGACGTAATGGAAGGCGAAGACATTGTAAAAAGAATAAAAGTACAACGAGTTAAATGGCTAGGGCATGTATGGAGAGGAGGAGATAAATAAGTAGCTAATAATATCCTGCAGTGGAATCCAGGAGGAAGGAGGAGACGTGGCAGACCTAGGTCAAAGTGGCAAAATGAGGTTGAGGCGAACCTTAATAGAGCTGGAGAAACAGACTGGAAAGAGAAAACAAGAAATAGGAAATTATGGAGAGACATAAGTGAAAGAATTTGAAAGTACAACGGGAACTGATCAACCCCAATTAAGCGGATCTAGAAAGCATATGCGGCGTAACCCCACATGGGGTGTCAAGCCATATTATTATTATTATTATTATGAAATTAGTAATTACCAGCTTCTTTTTTTCACTGATAATACTTGAGAACTTTCAAAATTCTACTGTTTTTCCGTGTATCTAGGCATATTTTTGTATTATTTAAATAAGATTAATAACCATTTTTCATAAATAATAATTGACCGTAAACAAAAAAGTACAGTACAGACCTGACGGGAACTGTCAGTGGGACATTAGAAAAAGACACATTGTCGCTATGAAAGGTATGTCTGCATTCTATATTGATTGTTGTAATTTCTTCCGATTCCGACTGATCAAATTTTTTACGTCAAAGATTAGGGTTAACGTTTTTAATACATTTAAACCGTTCATTATTGTGATATTTCGATTGTGATTAATCACAGAACTGCCTTTTTTTCCATTTTTTCCAACGTAATGTGTTAGAAGGACATTAACAATCCATGACGCACACCAACAAGGTTATTTATGAACTCTATGACATCTGTACGTTAAAGCTGCCAAGCCAAGGAAATTTTCACTTATTGTTTTTGCAGTCACGTGTACTCAAATATTTTTCATGAAATTTTAACAACCTGTCAAAATGAAGGAATGTGATTGGCATAAAATGACAAGTTTAAAATCTTCACTATATTATATCCAAATACTGAAAATATCATCTGAAATTTTTTTAATCAAATTATCAAGAACACAATTTACGAAATAGGAAAACGACAGGTCTATTAAATATGACAGAAATTAGGTGGTAGAACTGTAGCATTAAAAATCGTATGTGTGTTCACGATATGTGACGTATTACTGTCAGTTTGTTAAATAAACACAAGTCCATTAGATTTTGTTGCATCACATATGCCACACTCGCGATGCTGTGAATGGACCACCCAGAATTAGCCGAAAATTGTTTTTTACTTTCGTGTTCCCTCGCACCTTCTTGACTAGCGCCCGGCGTTTCGAATACTGTAAAATAAACATCCTACATTGATTAAAAAAAATATAGTAGTAATGTCCATAATAATTATTATCGAATACAACTAATATATAGTACATTCAATAGCCTTCTTGGTGTGCGTCATCGTTTGTGAAGTATATCCGGATTTTGGGTATGTCGTTTATTTAATTTGCTAATTTGACATATAGCTAACCTTAAATTTGATACATAAAGTCATCAGGATCGTATTCATGCAAATTGGGAAAAGCTATGAAATTAATAATTACCAGCTTCCTTTCTTCACTGAAAATACTTGAGAATTTTCAAAATTCTGATGTTTTTCCGTGAAACTAGGCATGTTTTTGCATTAGTTAAGTAAATATAACAATAAGATTATTATTCACTTTTCATAAATAATAATTGACCGTAAACAACAAAGTGTAACCTATACCAAAGGTACGTCTGCATCCTATTTTGAATGTTGTGATTCCTCCCGATTGATAGGTAGGTAGGTCGCGCTTGCGCGTAATATAAACATCAACTGATCAATTTTTTTAGGTCGTTTGTTAATAAATCTAAACGGTTCATTATTGTGATATTTTGATTAGGATTAATCATAGACCTGCCTTTTATTTCATTTATTTCAACGTAAAGTGTTAGAAGGACATTAACAATAACAAACGATGACGCACACCAAATTTTGAATGAGCTAGAATAAGACAGGTGGATTATACCAGTTTCGAACTGTGGTTGATCCCTCTTCACTTGACAATAATTACTTCAATTATTTTGAAGGAGGAAGTATAGATACATAAGCTGACACATTTATCTCGAAAATGTATAATACTTTAGTTGAGACATAGACTCCAAGGACTAGAGCATCCAAGGAAGGATATCTCCTAGAAGGACCTAGAAAAAGAGTGTTAAGCCTGATAAGGGCTACTGGTCTCTTCATATAAACGTCACAACTTAGAGCAAATAAAGCCTAAAAGCTGACTTTCCGGGGACTCTGAAAGCATCTGACCGGTGTTGTCGAATCACCTGGAAAGGCTCAAAATGGAGGAAGGGAGGAAGAAAAATGTAGATTCTGTGGAATGGAAGGAGAAACCTCTATCCACAGCAATTTCGGAACCCTAGGGCACAACACCTAGGAGACTGGATAAAAGAGGGACATTTACCTAAGTTAAAGCCTGCAGATATCCTAAAATTATTTCGGGAGCTACTACACAATAGATCTTTTAGGTCTCAGTGAATATAACCCCATTTACACACATACATACTAATATTATTACTTTTTTAAATTTTGTTTTAAAATCTAATATTATTTCTCATTTATGTTCAAGTAACCTAGTGGATCAATATACAGGGTGTCTCATTATATTCTGACTGTTTTCAAGAGCTTATATCTTCGAAACGGTTCTAGATAATAAGATGCGGTTTCCACAGTTAGGTTAAAAATTACCGTGAGTTTTGTTGTGACACATTTATATAAATGGCGCACTTCCGGTTTACCCGCTAGAAATGTGGCGTATTTTCAGAATACAGTAGATGTAATTTTTCAAATGGGACACCCTGTTTATTTAGCAATTTATTGAAAGACGCATATTTTTACTTTATAACGGTACTTTAAAGTTTAAAATCGGTGCACAGAAAGCGAAGTTAGATAACTTTATCTAGGATACTGTAATGATTTAGATATAAAGTTGGAACTTTATTAGCTAAAGTGAACTGTAAAAAACAAATAGAAACATGTTTCAGGGCACTCTAAAACAAGTGTTCGATGTGTCTTCCTTCTTGGTCTATACATTTGTGGAATCGAACCAAGTTGTCAAATGCTGCTGTCAGCATTTCAAGAGGAATATTTTCCATTACTTACCTGCCGTAAGTTATTTTTTAATTCCTCAATAGTAGCAGGCATCGGGTTGTAGACTCTATCTTTCACAAATCCCCATACAAAAAAATCTGGGACAGTCAGGTCTGGGGAATTTGGAGGACATTCTATTGGACCAGTCCTACCAATCCAATTATTTCCAAATTGTTGGTTAACAGATTCTCTTGCTATGTTGGAATAATGGGGTGGAGCCCCGTCTTCATGAAAGCAAACATTTTGGTTCAAAATACCATCTTGTTCTAACTGGTTCTAACACAATGTGACGTTCTGTCAATGATCGCAATATTTTTGTGATGTGACATATTAACGCATCCTTGATTATTATTTATTAATAAGATATCTGAATCATTACAGTATCCCAGTTAAAGTTATCTAACTTCGCTTTCTGTGCACTGATTTTAAACTTTAAGGTACCGATAAAAAGTAAAAATATGCGTCTTTCAAGAAATTGCTTAATATACAGGGTGTCCAATTTAAAAAATTACATCTACTGTATTCTGAAAATACGCCACATATCTAGCGAGTAAACCGGAAGTACGCCATTTATATAAATGTGTCACAAGAAAACTCACGGTAATTTTAAACCTAACTGTGGAAACCGCATCTTTTTATCTAGAACCGTTTCGAAGATATAAGCTCTTGAAAACAGTCAGAATATAATGAGACACCCAGTATATTCAAAATAACTTATTTCACTTTTGACATTATACAGATCATAACTCCGTTTTAAACTACTCATCCCAGTCTGTATTTCAAAAATCCTTGTTTCAAGTAATAAGAATTAACTAACAACATCAAACTCCTACAAATACACTGTTATCCAGCTTCCCGAAAATGGGCGTGCGTTAATGTTAGTCCAGAATTCCTATTGGTTTCATTTCCATCCTATACAAATAATGGGATGGATTCACTAAAACGCTACTGGCTAAAAGGAGGATGCTGTACTGTATCATCCATGAAAACGCTGAAAAATCTTATTTCGTATCTATTCTTTGTTATTCAGTTTATGAAACAGTGTTGTGGTGATATGTGTAATGTTTAATTTGGAAGTTGTTATTTTCAGTTCTAGTTTTAATATATAATAGGTAAGTGACAAGTGAGTTTGATAATGTATTAACGTTTTCAAAATATCATTGATTCGACACTTTATGTATAGTCAAATACAGTATTATCATGCGGGTCATACGATTCAACAAAGACATACTCACCGTTTTTGTTTTCTTCTATTGCGTTTAATTATAACTTCCAAATAAAATCCGTAAGATGAATAAGACAGACTTATGCAATTTTTACGGGAGAAAAAAGGATATGTATTTAGTTTTCAGGGATTCTAAAAAGTCTTTCACCTGCGAAGTTTTTATTTAAATGTCAGTTATGTGACTTTGACAATTCAAAGTGACAATATGAATAATAAGAAGCAATTTTCCGGTATTTTGCATCCTCAAGCAAAAAAAAGGTACTTAATCTGATAGATTATTTCGAGAATGAATGAAAAAGTGGAAATTCGTCAACCAATGTGCAGGAAGCATCAACCATCATTATTTTCTCCGGGTATATTTGTAATCTCACATTTTGGTAACCTCTGTGTCTTCTGATTTGATACATATGGTTAGTGACCTTTGAACCCGCACTATAAGAGTGCTTTTGATTATATTAAAAAAATTACTATTTAATACACTATTAGGCTGCTTTTATGCACGCGTTTTTTGTCGCCTGTCGCGTGGCGACATAAAAACGCGGCTTTTGTAGATGAAACAAAATGGAACTTTTGTTTAGCGTTTTTTTGCCGCGTGCCGCTTTCAAATAAAATTTATTATCAGCGGCCATCGTACTGTGCAACATGAAAGTGTGTATTGATTGAAAAATGGACCCGTGTTTTATATATTTGGTATACAAGCATATAATTAAAAAGAGACGCCAGAGACGTTGGAGTGTTCACCCAATAAATAGTGCAAGAATCCTCAGAGGCACATATTATACATTACATGAAGAATTAAGAAGCGACAATGAGAAATTCTTTAATTTTTACCGTATGTCGATAGCTTCCTTTGATGAACTACGTGAAAAGTTAAAAAATACCTTTAATAAAGATGTGGAGCTGGTTAAAGGATTGATTCTGATTGATTCCTATCGAAGCATCAGCGACAATAAATGCGTTGCATAAAAGCACCAATTTAATTCAACGTATTTATAAAACGCTTGTCGCGACGCGTTCTCTAATTCCAGGCGACAGAATTTGAGAACGCCGCGACACAGGCACCGAGCGGCTCACCGACGTTGATGCATAAAATGGTACATACAAAGCAATTCGTTTGGAGAACGCCGCGTATTTTGTGGCCACGCGACAGGCGACAACAAACGCGTGCATAAAAGCAGCCTTATCGTATCATTGAAAATTAAGACGTTTTTTAAAACGCCGCGACAGCAAAACACTACGGCAGTGCATGAAAAGATGTATTTGTTCCAATGTATCTATAATTTGGGCGTTAATTTAACGTTCGCGTTCGGCGACATAAAACGCCTGCATGATAGGGCTCTAACATATCGTCAGAAATATCAAAATCTTGAAATGTCAAAATGAAATGACATAAAAACTTGTTGCATCGCCTTTATCAATGATACGATAAACCTTTAAATATAGGTAGCTGATGGATTATTAGCGATTTCACGCTCGACTATTATAAATCACAAAATAATCTAGTTATATTGAAAGCTATGTATGCCCATACACCGTTTCATAATGATATCCATTAAGATACAGATTTTCCATAACGATACAGATTTTCAATCAATAAAATATTTCAATCTAGCATGCTGTGTAGGTATTTGACGTTTGTCTTAAGTCCCTATCTATACTTTGGCAAGTTTATCTGAAACCGTGAAAGGAATGCAGTCGAAAACATTCGACATTGCCACGTTTAACTATGAAAACGTTGAAATACTGATTATGTAGTGATAATAATTATAAATGGGTCTTTTTATTATTAACAATATTAAAAATATGATTGAACGTTCATTTTATAATGTGCTTGTTTTCTTGGATTTATTCTATTAACATTATTTTCCAATTCATGAATATTAAAAGAGAACACTTTTCCAAATTTGTTATGGGCTTCCTAAAGCTCTGGCAACGTTGTACGAAAACCATAATAACCACACCCTCCGATTACATAATTGGTGATTTTTATCCACCAGCTGACTTCTTATTGGCAAGCGCGTGCGTATGTTCTTCTCTCTTACTTCGTCAATTGACTGATATTGATTTATTCAGTGGCGTTTCTATTGTCAGTTACCTTTGTAATTTCAGTTTTACTTGGTAAAATAGGTACTGTACGCCATTTGTACGTTTGACAGATATACGCCATGTTTTTCCTCGCCTCTTACCGATCCCGCGTAGCTCCAGATAAACTTGCCAAACTATAATTGTTTTATTTGTCAAAATTAGTGGGTATAAAATTTTCGTAGAATATAGCTGAACTTCGAATATTTCCTTCAATACAGGGTGGGGCACTATGAACGAACTATTCTCTGTCGCCTTAACGGCAAATAAAATTAGAAAAAATAAAACGTGGAATTAAGTAGATTACTTGGGACTATAGTTTAAAAATATTTTGGAATATACAGGGTGCTCCAAAAAAGCGTGCCGTATCAAAGTTAGGTTCCTTTAAATGGAACACCCTGTATTTTATCACATTTTTGAATTGTACTATTAAAAATAATGTAAGTTCATTATATAATATAATATATAATAAAAACGAATAACCACATTTGCTTTACACCATCTCACTAGAAGCTTTTAACATTCTGTTTCCAATATTTACTGGTATGCTATCATATACAGGGTGTTTTTAATATAACAGTATAACATATATATATATATATATATATATATATATAATAATATCTGGTTTAATTTAAATGGAACACCCTGTATCTGTTGGGTCTGTTAAACGTGGGAATTTATTACCTTTCAGTTGGTATTAGGGTTGCCTATATCTAACTCTGATAGTTTTCGAGAAATTTTAAATTTGTTTTTTAATATTCAATTATTTGCTGACATTTAGTTACCTATGACATGATACGCCGATGCAAAGTTTTTGAAAATTTAAAATTTGTTATCATGACAGTAAGTGCTTTGTGTATGATTTATTATTCATAAATTAAAGGTCTCTTAAATCAGAATTTTATTGAGGATAAGTACACTTTTTTCTGGCATACAGATACAATAAGCTTTAAAATTATAAAAAATTACTGGGTACAAAAAATTCAAAGTAGGTGTTCAAAATGACGCCCATCTTGTTGGATTCAAATTTGAACCTTTTTAAAAAAAAAAATTATTGTTCACTTTCTTTAACATTTCTGGTGTTACTGTTTGAAACGCTCTCCTTATCCTATCCTTCATGTTCTCAGGAGTGGTTGGCTCTGTATTGTAGACAATACTTTTTATGTAACCCCAAAGAAAATAGTCTAATGGCGTCAAGCATGGGAACCTTGGCGGCCAAAGATAAGGAGCCCCTCGCCCTAACCATTTTTGTGGAAAAATATTGTTCAGGTAACGCCGGATAATTATACTGTAATCAACAAACGCACCATCTAACTGCAGCCACATTTTTTGTCCTGTAGCTAGTGGAACGTCATCTAAAAGTTCGGATAGTTTGTTACGTAAAAATTTACGAAATTTTCTTATTTTTCTTTTTCTAATCTTATTGCAAAGTTAATGATAGAGTACCCTCAATAAAATTCTGATTTAAGAGACCTTTAATTTATCAATAATAAATTATACAACAAAGCACTTACTGTCAAAATAACAAATTTTAAATTTTTAAAAACTTTGCATCGGCGTATCATGTCATAGGTAACTAGATGTCAGCAAATAATTGAATATTAAAAAACAAATTTAAAATTTCTCGAGAACTATTAGAGTTAGACATAGGCAACCCTAATACCAACTGAAAGGTAATAAATTCCCACGTTCAACAGACCCAACAGATACAGGGTGTTCTATTTAAATTAAGCCAGATATTTCTGTATTAAATGGTTAGTGTTATACTGTCATATTAAAAACACCCTGTATATTCCGAAATATTTTTAAATTAGTCCTAAGTAATCTACTTAATTCTACGTCTTATTTCTTCTAATTATATTTGCCGTTAAGACGCCAGAGAATAGTTCGTTCATAGTGCCCCACCCTGTATATTTAACATTCCATATTAAGTGGGAATTTTGAGGCGGATATTTCCCCGTAGAATCCGAAAATTTCCCTGCAGGTCCATAACTACAGTAACGAGTGTTAAAATTGCGCCTCTGTCATTTTGACATATTATGCCAAATTTTAAAATTCGTTGAAATGTCGCTATTTGGACAAGATTCTTCAAGTTCTATTCAAGAAAAAGTTCATGTTCATCTACCTAATTGTTGTTTAAATAAAAATTTTAAACTAACATGCTTTCATGAAAAATTATCGGTAATTTTGATGCACTTGTGTAATTACTATCGATAATGATATGATCAAAATTACTATTATCGACAAATACCACGAAATCAGTGAATAATATAAGTCCGAAAATTTGGCCCACACCATATTTTTATCGTTATTTATTTTTATGGAAAATGCACAATTCAAAACATTGGCAGATTAATAAAATTCGGTTCAAAGACAATCAACTTTTCGAATACAATATTGAACAAAATTCAGATAAGCTATGATGGAATGAATGTAAATATTTTTTCAACTTCCACTTCCAGATCAGTGGAAACTGGAATAAACTTTGCAGTTAAACATAAATAATCTTAATATTTTTAAGAAATTGGATTATATAATTACAACTATTATGTTAAATAAAAAGTTTATAGTTTTCCTATATCCATTTATTACAATTTATTACAGAAATACAAGTATAATTATTAACATTGTATTAAAACATATATAATAATATATATTATATATAATAATAATATATAATATATAATATGTGATATTTATAAATCTTCATTATTTATCGGTTGTAAAAAATAGCATATGCAACTCTCATGTAATAGTTACTAATACATGGTCGTTGCATAATAAACTATTTTCCACTATTAGCTGTGAAGTTGACAATTATTGCTTCTCCTTGCCAACTGAGAAGTTGAATTTCTCTATTAGTGGAATAATTATTTCTATTATTAACCAAGGTCAATATTTTGTGAATTCAGAGGGTTCCCAAACTTTTTTTGTCTACTGCCACTTTAAGAATAAATTATTTTTTAACGCCCCCCTTTTTAAACATACTTAAAAACCGCTAAGTACTTATAAGTGATTATTGAAACGCAACTTTATAGTATTCGGACAGAGTATCTTTTATTGAAAATAAAACAAACATAATCAATTCTTATATAAAAACTAATGTGAAGGTTGAATCTGATGCTGTTCAATAAGTTTGTTGATATCAGGTTCCAATTTACTCAAAAATAGCCACAAGTCGCCACGTTCGGTAACACGCAAACGATTTCTCTTTTTAGTAAGCAGCGTTGCCACAGCACTAAATCCACGTTCACACAAATATGACGATGGGAATGCTATCAAGAATCGTTGAACAATTGACCAAAATCCAGGGTACAATTGCGGGATCGGTTTTTGTAGCCAAAATTCTTGATATCCATTTTTAAACTTGATTTTTATTTCTTCGTTTGTTGTCAATTCTATAAGTTCTTCTTCCAGCTGAGGTGACATTGCTGTGTTGGCATTTGAAAACGGATCCAACACCCAGTCTCGTCTCGTCTGTCATGTAAGCTATATCATTCTTTGATGTTATGAGCTTGCTGCGCAGTTCTGTATCTTTAGTTTCCAAGAACTCTATCACAAAGTCAAACAGGTTGTAAAATCGAATCAGATAATTGACTTTTGACATCCAACGAACTTCAGTATGAAGCAACAAACGGTTGAAATCTTCGTCATTAGTAACACAAAGCTGATGAAATAATCTATCATTCAAAGAGCTGCTACGGATTTTATTGACTGCTTTGATGACATATCACTTAATCTTCTAGCAACCAAATGTTGTCTATAAATAACACAATGTATAGCAAGGACATCTGGAATTTTATTTTTTAAGTACGCTATGAAGCCTTTATGGCGCCCTGTCATAGCCGGAGAGCCATCCGTAGCAACTGATATAATATTTTTCAAAGGAATCTCTTTCTCTTCACAAAACTTTTCCAATGTATTGAACATGGTTCGCCTTTTTTATCTGTCTCCAAATTTCTGGCAAACAATAGTTCTTCACGTATTTTCTCATCTTCAATAAACCTCACGTAAGATAGCAGCAACGCTTCATTAGTTGGTAAAGTGGACTCATCGAGCTGAATTGAGAATTGACTAGTCCTCAGATGATTGCACAATGATTCTTCAATGTTTTCAGCCATTTCATCAATTCGTCTTTGCACAGAATTATTACTCAAAGGAATTTTTCGGATAATATCTGCAGCCGGTTTATGAAGCACAGTTATCACTTCCTTTATTGCTGGCAAATTTAACTCTTCTCCGATGTTGTGTGGTTTGCCTTTTTGAGCAATTAACAAAGAGATATTGTACGAAGCTCGAAGTCCGTCGTCATCTTGCTTAGCAGCCGCCGAAAATAGTTTTGATACACTTGGCTGAGTATTATGCTTCTTCTCTAGGTCTTGAAAATATGCTACATTCTTGTCTTTCTTATCTGGATGCATTTTATTCAAATGATCTTGCAGTCTTGAAGGCTTCATTGCTTGGTTCGAAAATGTTTCTAGACATAGAAGACACAAAGGCGACGACGGGTTTGTGGGATTTTCAATAAATCCGAATTTAATATATTCCGCAGAGTATTGCCGTCTCTTCTTTTTTACTTCCGACATCGTTTTGTTTTGAGAAATACGTAAGTGTTGAAATCAAGTACTGCTTATCTATTATGCGTGAAACCGCAAATGAAAATAAAATAAATTTACGTCGTTTATATAGGATTGCATAAGCAGCACGCACCAACAGGAATAAGACAAACGTACATAAACTCGTTTATCTCATTCGACGCCCAATCGTACTCGACAAGCAAGAACAAGTATTATAGAACCAGCCGATTGATACAGGAATGTACAAATCGGATTATTTAACAAAAACTTGATAAAACATGATTGCCCGCGGTCTATTATATCGAACCGAGTTTGAGCTATATCTTAATTAATATTAGTTGATGTTCACAAGATGTAGTCGAGAGTCGAGAGCTCGTCGGTGTCTAAGAGTCTTCCTAGCTAGATAGATGAAATTATAAATCAACCCCAAAGCCCTACACAACGCCCCCTTTTTTTTTTCTGGGTCTCTTACCGCCCCCCTTTAGGCCTGCAGCGCCCACAAGGGGGCATTATCGCCCACGTTGGGAAAGACTGTAAGTAGTTCAACAAAAACTTGTGCAACATAATTTTATATACCCAGGAGATTGTCTGTAACATATTTGAATAAAAATACCATTAGTTTAAAATTCGCGCTTAGCCAAAAATGACTGATGACATAATGAGTACGTTATATATATATATACACCATGGTGGGGAAGACATTTATAAACCCCCCACTTTATTCTGCTCGGGACAAAGCTTGGTGCTCGGTCAATAATAATAGTCGTCACCACCTTGGTGTATAATATAATATTAAATAATGACCATTTACTCGGAAAATTATTCTGAATTACATTACATGCAACTTCTATTCTTTCCCACAGCTGAATAGCATATTGGAACTGCATAAAATAATGCTTTTAAGTAGTAAGCTAGATCTTTGCCTATGCTTCTTTTTTATGGCGTGCGGATTTTCCTCTATATATATATATATATATATATATATATACCTTCAATTTGTACGATCTCCAACATCTCTGCTTGCTCTACGCGCACCACCTCGCGAGGAGTGCGTAGAGTTAACTCTATTTAACGATTTAGAGCAGAGGTTCCCATACTTTTTTTTCTCATAGACCACTTTAAACATTTTGCTGGATCTGATGGACCCCCTGCAGCTATTACATTTACTAACTTACTTCCAAAACCCGAAAAGAGTATATGTCTATGTAAATCTGTGTTGTGGCTATTTTTCAATCAACTATGAGTTAAAAGTTTTCGAAAAAAGGTGAGAATTTATATTGCTTTGATTATGCTGTGAATATTGTCATTTAAGCTAAGTTTCAAGACCAGTCTAAAAAGCGTCTTCATCCAACAGTTGGATTCCTACTTTACTTTTTTGTATTCTAAGATTGACTCACAGTACAAGAAACCAATAAGCTCCCACTTCGGGCTCCCGTGGACCCCCAGGGGTCCACCTGGACCACTTTGGGAATCAATGATTTAGACTATTTATAGTATACACTTTCTACTCTAATGACCATATCCGAACGAATTTGGAGAGAAAAGCGTCAAAAGAGCCAAAGAAGTGACCAAGCCGAACTTACCTCTTGTGATATTACTACAGATAATTATTTCGATATTGTCATCGTAGTCAGAATGACAGAAGTTTCTTGTGAAGGATGAGGAGCACCCTAGATTTATTTGTTCATTGACGACTTCATATTGTGGGTCTCTTAAGTGTCTTCTAATTTCTAATCCTTCAATGCAATTTAGTTCTTGTTTGTGTTAATGAATGTTTGGTATTTCTATCAAGTGGATGTTTTATGGGTAATTGGATTTATCTGGCTGTTTTAATCTGTATGCTCGAAAGTGTTTCTTGTGTCTAATCTCACACAAGTTTGAACAAAATATTGTAGGCAGCATTACATATAAGTTTATACAGGGTGATCATTTGAATTCCGACACATAGCTTGGAAACCGATTAAGATATCGAGAGGGGTTTTTGACTGAACGGTTTCAGGAATTGGGAATTTTTTTTTCACGCTGTTGCCAATTTTGTATTTTTCCCTAGACTCCAGGAAAAAACTTGGGTTTTTTGGAGATCAATAACTTAGACATTTTAAATGGAACACCCTGTATGTTGTTGTACCGTCGGATAGGCTGAAGCTTCTACTTTTTAAAAATATATGGTTTTATAGCAATTCAAGGTTTTCACGCTGTTGCCAATTTAGTATTTTTTCCCTAGACTCCAGAAAAAAACTTGAGTTTTTT
>CAJUYH010002229.1:9091-50479 GCA_910591685.1 Galerucella tenella | reverse complement strand
AAATCCTTCACTGTAGTATTGAATCGAAATAATATCAATGTATGAGGTTTAAATTATTTCATAATTTCAATGAAATTAAACATATAAAATATACACCTCCATCTATTTGTTGGTAGCGTAAACTGCAGCGTTGTAAATCCAGTAACTTGTATAAATTGTAGATGTCAGTCAAATTATATGGGAATATTTATTAATTTCGTTCGAAATATCTTCAAATATTAATATTTCAACTAAAATATTCGGACTGCTCTACATTTTGTTTTAATATATCTATTATTTACTACCTTTCTTTAGTTTATTGTAAATGAAAACAGGCGAGCGGAAAAGTACGCTCTAGAGCGTAAATAATGTCAATTATGACAGATCGCGGAAAACATCAACTTTGCGGTTAGATTTGAGTGTGCAAAAGTCTACTTTGGGTAGTGATCGTAGGAAAAATTGTTTTTTTTTATTGGTGAACCATTTTACCTATTTAAAGCACGCCTCAGCGTGTTTAAATCGAACTTTAAAACACGCGCGTTTTTTAAAGTTACCATGGCAACATCAACAACTCGAGAAACGAAGTCTAAATGACAATTATTAATCTGACAGAAGTACTTTGTAACGTCAAAACCTTCATTCGAACAATATTTAACAATTTCAATTTCATAAATGAAAATTTAAAGTACAGTTGGTATTGTTTGAGATATTCACATTTCGATTTTCCAAATCGGAGGAAATGGTATTTCAATTAATACTGTTAACATTCTCAGAACTCAATGAGGTTGAACTTCCATCAAAATGCAAACTAGATGATGTTTTTCTCATTTCCATGACAACGCAATTCAACCATTTTACATTATTAGTTCTTATTTCCATTTCTTGTTGTTGTAGTAGTAATAGATACCAGTATTTATAATTTCAAAGTGCACCAATAAAAAAAAAGCTATATCGAGCGTGTTTTAAAGACCTTAATATCCACTTATACTTTAATATACTATTATTTAATAAGAAAATAGTTAACTTCTACTGTTATCACGAATTGGTGGATGGATTTTATAATGTCCTTGTAGTCTATTATAATAATGTATACCTACAAATATGAAAATAATTACATAATTTATTTTTAAAATAATATTGAAAATATTACAGAGAATGCAAAAAATTCTTCAAGTTAATTTTTCAACAAGCAAGGCAATTGTTATTTAGCAAAATTTCTCGTACTTTCTTTTTCATTGTAAACTAAAAAGAATGTCTAAGTAATTATAACAAAAATGTTTTGCTGGGACCCTTCCTATACACGTACTTAACAAGATCACGTAAAGGTTTGAACATTTTTCTTAATTTGCTCATAATAATTTTCAAAAATTGACTGATTTTTCATTTTTTGTTATATTATCTTACTTATACTATTTATATTCAACTTTTCTACTCCAGCGCTAATGCACCAGGCGTACAATAAGAATAGTACTTTTGTATCATTATATATACACTCACGGACAAAATTATTGCATATTTTATTTCAGGTCTTTATTTCTTTTCCCTTAAGCACTTTTGTGATTTCGGTTGCTAAGTCTGTTACATTGGAGTGCTCTACGTATTTTGCAATTTATTACAGATAGAGTAATGTATAGACATAGCTTTTATAACTGAATAAGCGATAACGTTAAATTAGCGGAAAACTATAAATGTAGCATAGTGTGCCTTGACGACTAAAACAGTGGTTTCCCTTTATTTAGCATTGTCAGAATGACATTTTCAGTGCATTATTTCTTCAATCTGTAGTTTCAGTTAGTAAAAAGGCCTCGTTTAAATGAGTTAGTCTCGGTTAAAATTGTTTGTTTAATCAATGAGGGGTACAGACAAGAAGACATTGCACAGAGATTGAATGTCCATCAATCGACTGTTTCTCGCGTACTAAAACGTTACAATGAGACTGGAGGATACAAAAGGCGGCCTGGTCAAGGACGTAAAAGATGTATAACGCCAAGGGATGAGCACTTACTGCTCCGCATCTAAAAAATCAATTACTAAATGCAAGGCAAGTCAATGTTTCTACCAAAACAATAATAAGGAGACTTAAGGAGGTCGATTTAAAGCCAAGTCGTCCTGCTAGAGTTTCTCGGTTTCTTCCACGCCATAAAATCGGACGGTTACAATTTGCAAGAGCACATGCTTACTGGAATCAACATCAATGGGGAAAAGTTCTTTTTACAGACGAAACAAGAATACAATTATGGAAGCCTGATGGACGTAGAAGGCCAGTAGAACGTTTCGCAGAATGTAATCTTGCACATAATCTTAGCTTTGGTGGTGGTTCCATTATGCTATGGGCTGGCATTTCTTTGGAGAGTCGCACGGAGCTCATTGAAGTGAATTTGAGGATGAATGCTGACTGGTACATACGCAACATCCTTGCAAAACATGTTATACCATATGTCGGCTTTATTGGATATGATAACTTTGTGCTAATGCACGATAATGCCCGTGCCCATGCCGCAAGAACAGTAAACCAGTACATTGAGGATGTCAGGATTACGAAGCTAGAGTGGCCACCATACAGTCCTGACGCAAATCCCATAGAACATGTATGGGCCATCCTAAAAAGAAATATTCGAGCACGGAATCTAGCTCGTAACTCAATTGCAGAATTGAGGATTGCTGCACAGGAAGAATGGAATCGAATACCACAAGAAAACATCAAAGATCTTTTGCGCAGCATGCCTAGGAGGATGCAGGCTATCGTTAGAGCTAGAGGAGGAAATACTAAGTACTGAATTGTTATAATTTTGTCTTAAACTAATGTATCGTGTCCATGTTGTTGTTCTTTCCCAATTGAACGTTATTATCAAAAACAGGCCACTTCACTAAATTCTTCACGAATCTGTTGTAAAGATTAAATATGTAATTAATTTGATAAATAATAACGTAAAAGACTCTAATGTTACAGATTTATCAACCGAAATCACAAAAGTGATAAAGGGAAAAGAAGTAAAAACCTAAAATAAAATATGCAATAATTTTGTCCGTGAGTGTATATAATATTATATTATCAGTTCAAAACAGCATGCTACTGGCGCCAAAATAATCTTAATAGTGAGATAAAACTCTTATATTTCACAAAGGGTAGGTAGGACGACCTTGGTCCGCACTGCATTGCTAAATAAGACGTGACATTGTTTGAATCTTGTTTGAGCTTTTAATTAAGATAGTTTTTCGATTAAACTGAAGTTCAAAAATATACTCCATGATTCGAGGACACACAAAATGTATTTTTGAATTGCCATAATTAGCTTTAAAAATAGTATCTATACATCCGTCATGTAATACAATATTACCAATAAAAGTAGTTGTATATTTATAGAATTTTTGAACCATGAAATTAATAACAAATGAGTATGTTTAGCTTTTAATAATCTGAAAACAAAATGTTTATAGACAAAATATAATGAAACACATTAAAGAACTACTACTACAACTAAAGCTTATTTTCAAATTATTTTTATATTTTTACTAGATACCCAGCACATCCCAACATCAATCTGTAGATCCGTTATAATATAATTATATTCTTTCATTCATTTATCCATGTACTTATTATAAGTTAATTATGTAATTGTTTACATTATTTTGCACTCAAAGTACATTATAAAATAATAAACATCGATGTAGCAACATAAATATTTTATAATGTTTAATAAATACACTAACACATTTCCATTCGATAAAATTTGGAAGGTATTTTTTCCAAGAAAATTGTAATACTCACATGGTGTTTTTCCTTTTGAACTTATCTCTATAAAACACGGTTTTTGAACGTCACTACGAGTACCTCACGACGAAAATCTGATAACAGTTAACGATCGACGAACAATTATTGCCACTGCTTTATTTGCCTTCCTTCGCAACAAACAGACACATGTTAAATTTAGTATTAAAAATAATACAACTAGAATTCCTAAGTGATAAGAACTGTAATCAAAATTACTATTTAAATTTTAACATCCTAACATTTCTAGACTAAAGTTACATTATGTGAATTATTGTTTTTTTTTTAATAAATATTTTGAATTGGCCTTCAGAATACAAACATATACGAGGGGTGTGTGAAATGTGTTTAGATTCTTAGTTTGAAAACTTTATATTCGTAGTTTTGAAGATTTTGGCATGCTCTTTCCGAATTTCTACTTTGCCATTTTTAGTGACTTGCAGGCAGGAGACATCTTCTTTTTATAAAAAAGTGATAGGGACTTATTTCTAATGTCTATTTAGCCTTTGAGAGGTAACAGACAATACCTAGTTTTGTTAAACAAATGAATCTGGGATGAAATTATTTATTTTGAAGTGTATTAAAATGAAAAGCTGCTAAAATTTATTTTGTAAATTATTTTTTTCAAACTTGTTGCCTATTCAGTAATACAATAATTCATACATTGTGTAACACAGAAAAACCCTTTATGCTGGACAGATGAAATAACTGTAGTTTTCCCAATAATGGTGCAAAATTTAGTCCGGATCATTTGTACAATTTTCTTACTTCATACAATTATTAATTAATAGTTCAAGCAATGAAGTTAAAAAAGTGTGAAGATCTTTGTAAGTTCAACTCGGAAGAAAATGTGCAAACAAGTAGAACTAGTGGATTTTTCTCATCTTAAAAATCCGACCTTTCCTCTGGTGGTTACCAGTGGCGACTCCTCAAAGGAGGCTAAGGAGGCTCAGCCTCATCAACAATTTATCTAGCAAATAGCACCAGAAATATTTTGTTGATTATTATTCATTTTATTTCCCGTTTATCCAAATTTTTTTTAATTTCACAATCAATTCCCGTTTTCACTACTTATTTTAGAATCTGACAACAGTGCTCTGAGGCTAGATTCCACAAGCATATCTCTGGAAACAAGTGTTACTCAACACAGTTGCCATTTTTTCTACCAGCCCAATTGCTAATACCGTCAAAAACTTGAAAATGGCAACACGCTAGCCTTTCGTAATTGCGATGATATACGTGGGCACGATGAAGCTGGAAATTCAGTTAACAAAGGTAATTTTAGAGAATTGGTAGCTGGTAGGCCGCTGCGCGAAGGTTAAATTAATTGTCTGCATAAAGTATATTTTTACAAAAACATTGTTTCATGTCCAGCCTCCTCTCTAGAAAAAGTTCACGATCCGCCACTGGTGGTTACATTTTTTTAAATTGATCTGGTGAAGTTAAACTTATTCCGAGGTCAAAACCCCTTCATACTAAGCAAACATAAAACTCGGTCACTTTGTTCAAAATCAAAACACCCTGAAAAAGTTGTCAAAACAATAAATATTTTTTCCTACGATCACTACCCGAAGTATGCTTTTGCACAATCAAATCTAACCGCAAAGTTGATGTTTTCCGCGATCTGTCATAATTGACATTATTTACGCTCTAGAGCGTACTTTTCCGCTCGCCTGTTTCCATAATAAACTAAAGAAAGGTAGTAAATAATAGATATATTAAAACAAAATGTAGAGCAGTCCGAATATTTTAGTTGAAATATTAATATTTGAAGATATTTCGAACGAAATTAATAAATATTCCTATATAATTTGACTGACATCTACAATTTATACAAGTTACTGGATTTACAACGCTGCAGGTTACGCTACCAACAAATAGAATGAGGTGTATATTTTATATGTTTAATTTTATTGAAATTATAAAATAATTTAAACCTTATAGATTGATATTATTTTGATTCAATACTACAGTGAAGGATTTATTTCTTAGTTCAAGATAAACATTAATATTCACAACTTATTACAAATATAATGTTGTTAAGATTGTCAATTTTCTTGATCGTTTTTGCAGATTCCTATTTTCATAGTATTGATTTATACGGACAAGTTTACGTAGTAGAAATATAACAGTCAGAAGGTAGGCAATGCATTATACACCTAGCTGCAACAGTGATTGCATATTTAAGTACCTACCTACTATTTTGTGAAAATAGTAGACTAAGAAATTAATGAAACGTCATTATTTCATTTTTAGTTTATAAAAAAGTTGTCTGTTTATAAATAGCTATTTGAAAAATGGATAGTGACAGTGAATTTTCAAGCACACCTCCAGCTATAGCAGATTTTACTAAAAATATTACTCTTAATCTTCTGCCAACTAAATCCAGAGGTAAATACGAAAAACAATACAATATTTTCATGGATTGGTGCCGCTCAAAGAAAATTAAAAAATATTCGGAGAATGTATTGCTGACTTATTTTGGCGAAAAAACCAAAACTCTAAAATCTTCAACCTTGTGGTCACAATATTCGATGCTTCGAAGCACTTTGCTAGTAAAAAATGATATTAACATCAGTAAATACACTAAACTGATTGCATTTTTGAACTTAGAAGCAGTGGGTTATAAAGCAAAGAAGTCACAAACATTCTCAATAAATAAAAATGATAAGTAATTGTTACATGTTTTCAACATCACATTCTAATAAAGTGTACTTTCCATGTTTTTTTTAATTATTTGTTTAAAAATAAGGTGATCGTAGAAAAAATCTTGTGTGCAATTCGAGCAGAAAGTGCGTTGCCGCTTTCGGCAGATTGCCCGCGCTCCGCTACGCGTCGCGCGGGCAACTCTCTGCCTCAAGCGGCAAAGTATCACTTTCCGCTCTTAATACACAAATAGCTATATTCAACTGGTAGCAAAAGTAACACATAACACCAGGTCAAATCAAAATACACACTTAATATTTAATAGGTACTTGTTAATTCGGTAGTATCTGATTTTTCTAAATTTCTAAAACACATCAAACAACCCTCGTAATCTCTGTAATACATATTCACACTTCCGTATTTCGTATTAATTACCGATTTTCATACACTGCATAGAACTCGACAACAATCAGTTCTAGATACCATGTTCTACTGAAGTATATTTTTTGTCGCTTCTGATAATGAAATATCAACTGTGGAAGTCCAAATTATTATTACAATCAAACATTCATAATAGAAATCATTGTACATATTTCGCATATGAAATTATGCAGGTCAATTTCCTATTGGCAGGGTCACTAGTACTAATAATGAATTTATAATTGCATTGTCAATTAAGTTGGATTGCATACAGGGTGTCGTTTGTTTTAGAGAGTTTGATAGTCGCGTTTGACGACTTTTTACTGAGGTCAGCCAAAATGCAACGAATAATCAAAATTATGAAAGACAAAGATCGTAGAGTTGATGATTATTTCCAAATATTCACTCACTAGCTTTACAAATGAAAGCAAAACGTATCTCGACAGCGAAAGACAATTTTATATGGTTTTCACTCTTACTTTAGATAGACTATACTTCACAACTAATCTTCAAAAATCAATATGTATCTTTTGGTTGTCTCTGGGATCGTCCTATCCTAAATGATTGCCTGCTGAAGATTACCAACCTATTTATTTGTCTTAGTTTTGATCCGGCAAGCTTGAGAATACGTTCAGAATTGAACGGAGCTTGCGTAGATCAAAAGTAGCGTTCCAGTCAGTCAAGTATTGGTTCAAGAACGATTAATGTATTTCCGAATGTTGGGACCACCAACTAGCAAAATGGGATTCTAAAAGGACTGAATTGTTGTATAACAGTCGAATAGCGTTGTTTTAAGGACTTTTTGTTTTTATTAAGCCTTTTGTTGAGATAATTTTGTTTTTTAAAGAAAATTGTTGTATTCATGCTATAACGCATTATACTACTACTGTGCAGGCGAGCCTTGTCCTGGACAACTCAAGCCAAGGTTCCGACACTGAGGCCACTGGCGGGCCCATTGTGCCAACGCATTATACAATCATTTCTTTTTAAATGATATAGTAATACCTTATAAGCAAGTTTATACAATATCAAAAATATCATTTTATTTGACTTTTATACCTTTTGTATAAGAGTTCTATAATATACTATATAACTAACAGCTACAACATCACAATTTTTATATAGTATGATTACAGGCAATGCCTGAAGCTTTTCTAATAAAACCTATATATCTACCAATTCCAATAAATTGCATGCTTAACTAACTTAAAAACTATAGTTCGCAGTAGCGATACTACTCATATACTCCTAAAGATATTGAAATGAAATTTTTGGTAATTATAATTTTTTTTTTTATAAATATGTTGAGCTTATCTGTTCGTTTCAGCTGTATTCATGTCTGTCCCAAGGAAACTGTTGTATTAGGAAAATCTACGACAGTCAAATATTCTGTAGTAGGCTCTTCTGAACTATTGGAATCCCTGGTAGGAACAAGGGCTATTGGACCCACCCTAATTACCTCGTTAGGAACCTATTGTAGATAAGAGCTTCGGGTACTTTCTATGTATATATGAGAGAGAAAATTGTTCTAGATAGTACATTAAACCATTAAGTGCCTAAAAAGATAATAGTGCCTTAGAAAAACTGTTAAAATGGATGTATTTTACAAGTAGAAGTGTGGACAGAAGACTCACCTTGGTTGGAAGGGGGCCCAAAAGTAACTTCAATTGAAGTAGTATTGGATACCGATACCTCTCGGTCTGGAGAAAACTGAATCCGCAAAAGTGCGATATTTGTGCCCAAATATTAAGTAATTTCTCCTCAAACGATCAATATCTTCAAAAAAAATCCGCCAAAATGCGTATTCACTAGCATGTGCTACAAAAAAAAACTCTTATCACCGGTTATTGCCGGGAAAGTCTTCTGTCAAAATGTAAATGATAAGGTTGGTAATTGTTAATTTTTTTTATTTAAGAAATAATGTGAAGTTTCGTCAATGACTATTCATTTGGTGAAAGCTGTGACGAAGATGAAAAAGGCTCAATGAACAAAGAAAATAATATAAATCATTCCCACTGCCAACCCGGGAATTTAAGAAGTAGACCAACCAGATGTTATTTATTTTAATTGAGCATTAAAATTTCCGAATCTAATTTAGTTTGCTTTAATTAAATACTGATGACAATGATGTACTTGATAATAATAATTGACAAAAGGGTGAGTTTCACTTTTATTCCGTAACAATAAAATAGTTACTTAAGCTTGTCTTATTGAAGCTTTATAATGTTGTATAATAAATATTGTATATAGCATTCTATGGTTTTAAATGAAACTAACTGTTTTTAAATGACTCCACAATATATTTGTAAAAATAGGTAAATTGCAAGTAAATTGACAATTGTTTCGATATAAATATCATCATCAGAATGACAGAAGTTACTTTTGACATGATGTATACTTGATATATATTTGGCTAGCCAAATATATATCAAATATATATCAAGTATACATCATGTCAAAAGTAACTTCTGTCATTCTGATGATGATATTTATATCGAAACAATTGTCAATTTACTTGCAATTTACCTATTTTTACAAATATATTGTGGAGTCATTTAAAAACAGTTAGTTTCATTTAAAACCATATGATGAGTAGATTCCACGAAGTGAGGGTTTATACAGTTAACTCAATATAGCATTCAATTGCGTTGCATTATGAAACACTTTTTAGTTGTATGGTGCCTAAATATTCTTCGTTATAAAACAGTTATCGTATACCGTTCCATTTTACAATAAAATATTGATTAAGGCATTTCTTTGGGATAAAATTGTTGTTTCATAAATCGCCATGTTTAAATGAGCAATTCTTGTACCGCTATCGCCGCCATTATGAGCAATTGAGTTGAAAATAAGAAACTATTTTGAAAAATGTGACTATTTATCTAACCGGAACCAATTAGTTAAATAAAGTATCTGGGGTAATGAGTGATTTAAAATCTACTGAATATGGTGTTCCGCAAGGGACAATCTTAGGACCGACATTGTTTAACATTTATATTAACAACCTATTTTCATTACGAGGGGCTGGAGACATTGTAGGATTTGCCGACGATACCGCTATATTTTACAGCGATGACACTTGGCTTAAACTTAAAAATAAAGTTGAAAATGACCTTGCCAGGATAAAAAGTTGGTTCGACAACAAAATTCTAACTCTAAATTTAGACAAAACCCAATACTTACCATTTTCTTGTACCAATGTTAATACTCCTAATTTCGAACCCTTAAAGACTAGGTACCGTTAAAAATTCAACATTTGCCATAAATCCTGTAGCAAAAATTAAATATTTAGGTATTATATTTGATAGTAATATGAAATAGAATAACCACATCACATACGTTGTTAAAAAACTACAAACTATTTTATACAAATTTAGATTTTTGAAGAAGTGCATACCTTCAAATTACCTGAAGACTTTATATTTTTGTTTGGTTGAAAGCCATCTAAGATACGGGATAATTGGTTGGGGGTGTGCTCTCAAATCATATATTTATCCACTAGAAGTAATACAGCGTAGATTCCTTAAAATAATTTTTAATAAATCTCTAAAAAAGTAGGTATGTAATACATTTGACGTTATAGATAAACAATTTGCAAAGCCTCGGTGTAAGGTAGACGTTTGAAATATTTAGCAGAATATTCATTATTATAGATAATGGTACGGTACCCTCAATGAGGGAGTCCGACTGGCAACATCTACTTATAACAGCATCGTATATTTAAAAAGGGAAACCGTAGCATTATACAAATTGGACATTCAAAAACTGTATGTGGATTGTCCACCTCCACACTAGTTGCACAAACTACTATTTCTATCAAAATATGCCCTTTTACATTTAAAAACAAGCTGCCGAATGTCAAATCAATTTATCCATCCATTTTAAAGTTATCGAATTGAAACATTCAAGTTTCCAAAATTTTAACACCCTGTATTTCGAAAAGTAGATGTGCTAGACCCCTTAATCGCGCAAAAAAATTATGGAAATAATAGTAAAAATTTATCCGAACAAATTCAAGTATATCACCAGCACTGCGAATACCAGCTTTGCATAGAATTTTAATATAGCATCGGTGGTTCAGTGGTAGAATGCTCGCATTCCACGCGGGCGGCCCGGGTTCGATTCCCGGCCGAAGCATATGAATCGCTGCTTCGTAAACGAGAGAGAGAGACTAAGGAGAGAGCACAAGCACGAAAGCAAGGCACATAACGAAGCAACGTAACATAACGTAGCGTAACGTAACGCGTAACGGTCAGATCTTTTGCGTTGCGACCCCTGGTCGCTCAAACATAGCCTGACGTTAAGAACTAAAGTTCCAAAAACGTCTCTACGCTTCTCGTAGTCTTTGAAAACTAAATGAATAGTCTCACTAGTAAAAGAAAATTATTTGTGCATTTCGTTTGAGCGCCTCTAAAAAGTATAGACAATAAATATCTTCTTGGCAAATGTACGAATAATCGTGATCCCTTTGACTAGGACCATTTTTACCGAGCCGAAATGGAAAACTAACGAAGGACAATCCATTGTACAAGCAGGTACCTACAAGTAACCCACTCACACGACTTGCCATTGCCAGGTATACACAAGTCACGATTATTCGCCAAGTACACGAGTCGTCTGAGCCCAGCTTAATAGATAATCCACAATTTAATGAGTGCTCAATTACTGGGCTACTAGCAATTCGAAACCATAGGTCGCTGGGGACGCATCCCAACTCGTGCCCACTAATCCCTTAAAAGGTACAAGAGTAAAGGTCTCAATAATCTGTATACCTAACTCGTGCTCGATTGAAAAATTTACCTGTTCAAATTACCATCCCATCTATAGGAACAGGTATTATTGTTAAATTGGGTTTTCCTGAAATACTTACTAGAAAGGATTTTGTTTCGGGTTTGATATTTATGAATGAGTTAGTTTTATTTCGTAATTGGGAGGGTTAAGAGCAGCACTATAAACATGTCGATTCGCGAAGTATCAAGTCAACGTGGGAAAATATTATTAATTGTGGAACAACACAAATTTAATCAAAGCAGCAAAAAGTTAACATCTGGAGAAATTAAGTGGGTGTGTGAGAATAGAAAGTGTAACGCATATTTTCGGACAATCGGTGATTCTGGTGGTCGTGTAATAACAGAAAAAGTGTTAACTCATAATCATCCTGCAATAGAAGAAAACATTATCCAAAGACATATAGTGAGTGCATCTGCTAAACGAAAGGCCTTTGATGACATTTGTGAAAAGCCTAGCAAAGTTATTCGAAAATGTTTTGAATCCAATTTAAATGAACTTAAAATGAATGATTTAAATTGTATAAAAAAAACAATTTATTATGAAAAACGTAAAAAGTTTCCAAAACTTCCGAATGCCGAAGAGGTGTTTGAAGTTTTAAACAATATCAATACACGCACTTTACAAGATGAGAACTTTGTACTTATAAACGATGTTGGATTAAATTTAATTGTATTTTGTACTGAAACTAATTTGAAATTTCTCTGTGAGTGCACTACACTTTACATGGATGGGACGTTTTCGTATTGTACAAAGTATTTTTAACAATTGTGTACAATCCATGGCCTACGTAATGGACATTACATACCACTTGTTTTTTGTTTATTGCGAGATAAAAAAGAAGACACCTACAAAAAAATATTTCGCAAATTAATTGATACGTGTAAGGATAAGAATTGGAATCTACTGCCTGAACAAATAGTAATTGATTTTGAAATCGGCATTCATAATGCTACGCGATTGATTTGGAGTGAAGCTAGATTGATAGGCTGCCGATTCCATTTAAGTCAAGCATGGTGGCGAAAAATTCAAAATTTGGGACTATCGTCGGAGTATAAAAACAAAGAAAGTGATATTGGAAAATGGTTGCGTTACTGCTTTGGAATTATGTTTTTGGACCCAGATTTAGTTAGCGACTTCTTCGTTTTTGAACTTATGGAAGAAAAGCCCAACGACGAAAGATTGTGTGCGTTTGCTGATTATTTAGTGGAAAACTATATATCGGAAGAGGCTCGTTTTCCTCCTAATATATGGGCAGAAGCATCAGCTAGTATACACAGAACCACGAATGCATGTGAATCATTTCACAGCCATTTAAATAGTTCATTTTATAATGCACATCCCTCATTATTTGTTTTCGTTGAGGTATTGCTAAGAATTCAGGAAGAGACTTACATTAAATGTCGCAGTGTAGATAATACTAAAATCGTGAGAAATGCAACAAGGAAAAAACATGATTTCCTAAAAAATACTATAGATAATTTTAAAAATAAAAAGATATCAACATTTACTTTCGTTAAAACAGTATCATGGTATAATAGTATTAATAATATGTAGGTAGTTCTAAGTTTTTTATGTGCAATATATTTAATTAATACGTTTTATAGTAGTTTTATTTCAAATAAATGACAACTGTATATGTAGGTCTTGAATATTTAATTATAATAAATAAGAATTAAAAACCGCAGTTCCGATGCACCCGGGCACGAGTTGGTGTATTAATTTTCTACCTGGTTTTTGAACGGGCACGAGTTGGTCAGTGATTTTCGGGGCCAGGTAATAACGGGCACGAGTTGGGAAACGCCGGTCGCTGGAGTAAGTCCATTAAATTAGAAGAACACTATAATATTTAACTATGATTCTTGTACACAGTGGTGAATTTACATTATGGGCAGTCGGGGCTTGTGCCCAGGGCGGCAAAATTTAGAATTATGAGTTTGAGTAAAATTCCAGTGATTAGATGGGGCGGCATTTTCTCCAGTACCCAGGGGCGACAAAACACTTTATTCGGACGCCTGGCAATGCTACACCAAAGATTACAGAATAACTTGTACACACAACCAGTCCAGAACTAGGGAAAATGAAAAACAAATTGAAACTGTGAAAACATGGGCAAAAGAAAACTAATTATAACCGCAGACAATTGAGTAATAATAAAGTTGATGTCGGTATTTTAACAAAAACAATAATATCTTTTCCTACGACCACATAGGAAAGTGACATATATCGCACTGACTAGTTCTATGGAAAGTGACCTTTATTCATACGCGTAGGGAAAAAAATCTTATCCGTACGTGTGCGGATAAAAAAGCTGTCAAATTGAATGTTGAAATGCTAGTCTTTTTACTCCGCAAATTAATATGTATATGTGAAATGCTTATTTCCTAAGTTGATTTGTCCATATAATAATATAATATAATCTATTTATTTCATTTAAAATTAAAAAAAAAATACCGAGCCCGGACTCGAACCACCCTACTGCTTGTCAAAAATCGAGCCCACGGATGCCTAGACCGCTCGGCCATCCCACTGTTGTAGCTTATGGTTCTTGTCCAAGATACTAATAAGCGCTAAGGAAATATACACAACAGTTTATTCATTCTCCAAAATAAAATGTGTTTATATCGACATTTATTGGACTTTCATGTTATTAAAACAATAAATATCCGTTTTCAATTATTTGAACAATGAATCCTTAAAATAGCTAGTTAATACTTTCAATCTCCTACAGGTAGGCAACAAGTTAAGCGTCGTGCTAATAATTTTTTTGAAAAAGAAGGCGTCGAACAATTCATGTAAAGTGTCAAAAGTTTTTTCACTGTGATTATATTAAAATAATCTGTTGATTATCTTCGTACAGCTGCACAATATTTGATAGAAATTTAAAAATACTATGGATAAGGACGACAGTAATAGCGATAGTGAATGCACTCCGCCAGAAATTGTCGAAGCAGCAAAAATAACATGCTTAAAAATCCTACCTACAAAATCACGAGCCAGATATGAACGTACATATGAAGAATTCATAAACTGGAGGAAAGGTAAAGATATCAAAAGTTCATTTTCAGAAAATGTACTACTTGCATATATGGATGAATTATTTACAAATACACATATGTAAAACCTCTCACATCTACATAAAAAAGCAAGATTATACATGCCTAATTTGGTAAAAGTATATCGCGTGGTCGTAGGAAAAATAGTGTACATAACTACGTAATATACTATTGGAGTCATTATATTTATGTGATAAAAAACGTTATTTACGAGTATTCCATGTAAGTATTACTATTATTTTCCTACGCAGTAAAGTGTACAAACACACCGTGACACGAAAAACTTCCAAATAAATAACATTAAAAGCTGAAATTGATCGTATATCCGGTAGAGGTATTTTCAATGCAGTTTCAACAGGAATAAAGTACAAGGTCAGTAAGTCAAGGTCATTACCAAACCCAAAGAGGAAACACAATTATTATTATAGAGCACGCGATATATGTTTTTGAGTTTACTCCGATTGTGAAAAATCAATTAGATTCATTTAAATAATTATTCCGAAGAGTTTAAAGCTCAGCATTCCGAAATAGACCGAGTAATAGAGTAACAAAATAGTGAGTTTTTGACAAAAATCATAGGAGAACACGTTTTAAATATCCATAATAATTGCGTGAGCAGCATTTGAGAATATATTAAATTTATACTAAACAATGTCTTTTACTAGATAGCACAGTTAGTTTTCTACTAGAACTTTTGTCATTAAAATTCACCTACCTATTACTTGGCCTAAAATTATATGTCATGAACACGCAAAATACCTACTTATTCTGACGTTTAGTACCTGTGCACCATAAACACACCATAACAATTCGCATTCTGTGGAAAATCAACAACGCTAATTGTTTCAATTGAATTTTCATTACCGGGTTTCAATAGCATCCCAGTCAGCACTGGACGTTCCCAAGACGTCTATTTCATGTCCAGTTTTGGTCCGAACGTCCAAGGCCTATTATAGACGTTTTGAGGATGTCCACTCATGGACGTACCTAAGACGTCCTGGAATAAATGTTCCCAAAACGTACAGTATATGGACGTTGTAGTTTTGTGAATATTAAATAATTAAATTGTTCAGCTTAGAATTTCAGAAGCTTTTGGCAAGTCATAAGCTAATTAGTAGGGATTGAAAACTGCAGTTTATTGTAAAATATTATTCCATCGAAATATTCGAATATAATACCTTGTACAAAATCGAGATTTCTTCAGATTTCGTTTCTGTAGCAATTGGTCATACAATGAAAAACTGCACAATTTTATCTTCAATTTAGAAGTAGGTACAAATGAAATTTATATACATGGTCAACTTGTTCAACTGATAAATTGTTTAAGAATTTTGTAGCGAAAATATATGTTTTATAATCTTACTTCGTAGAAAAGTCAAACACAATTATATTTTGAATGTCCCCAATATGTCAATTTGAGGTCCCAATATGTCCATTTGAGGTCCCAATATGGACCTATAATTGATATCCCCAGGACATCCTGATTAGTAACAATGGACGTCCCCAAGACGTCCATAAAACGTCCGTCGTCCGGATATGGACGTGTTTGAGACGTCCTGAATGTCCAGAGTGGACGGTTTCAAAACGTCCATAAGACGGATTTGTGCTGACTGGGATTCTTTCTGTTTACGTTGTTGTATTATATTGTGAATTACTACAGAATCATCTGATAGTGGTGTCCCTACATTTGTTATTTTAAAATGAAAAACATATTTTTCTTAGTACCTATAAGGAGTTCAAGTTCCTTTGAAAACATTATTAAAATTGTAATTGCATTTTACCACCGCAATCATTTGTTTACTGTAGTATGAAATTAGTGAATCCTCCGTTAATAAAATAATTACCCAAACACGCAGTCAAGCAAATAAATAAACAAATAACTTACGGTTAAGTTTCCTGTAACACTTTCCACAAGTTAAACGCTTCTAAGCAAATCTTTCATTTAAAAACTTTTTATCAGAAAAAAAAACAAAATGATTCATAGAACGTTAAATCAAGAAAAACAAACATTAAATACTAAAACCGTATAAAATTTATAAACAATGAAAAACGCAGTTTAACCCTCGAAGTTTCTTATCAACACAGTTACGGTTATTTGTTTGACATGGTCTGTTTATTTTTATTATTCATGTCGTAAATTGTTAAAATAACGAATGGTAAATTCATAAAATGGCATTCAGTAACGTTCCTTGATTTAAATAAATTATGCAGTATGATTTTTAATTAGCTGCAAGTGCATTGTCAAAAATTCTGAAGAAAATTTCACCGGGGTAATTCGAAATTGCAGAATATGTACAGCAGAGCTTGGAATGGTTTATACTATTATAGTAGTGGGTGAAACATTTTAGATCCCCTGTAACTCCTTTTTGCTAATTTTTTTGGGAAATCAAACCAAAGTGTTTTTAAATTTTTTTCCCGTTTCAGTACCGTTCCAGCAACCGTTATCAAGAATAATTAAATTATTATAAAATTTTGTTCCCTATCTGACACTATGAAAAAATTCGACAACTATGTATACAATCCATAGTATTTTGAAGACTGGAAAAAATTTGCTGTCGTATCCTTGATAAAATGGTCGCTTTCATCCCAACAAAGTTGATCAGGTAGCGATTTTTAGAGTGATCCATCAGTTCGTAATTCTGCTGAACGTTCTAATAAAACCATCGACATAATATCTCAAATTTCAATAATTACAATAACAAAAATTCAATTCTATTTGATATATACCATAGATATATACGACAATTATGAAATAGGTATTACTTCCATAAAAAAATGGGATTTAATTACAATAAACTGAACTGAACTGAACACTTTGGAGCATACTTTGGAGAGTTGAATTTCCTGATACACTATACAATTTATTATTGAAATCATAAGTCTCCTCCAGCTGTTCACTCATTTTCACTGAAATACAAACTAAAATATCTCCAAACAAAGATATTTATAATATGTTTCCAACATTCTTTTTTTAATTTCTTGGGAAATTAAACCACAATATTTTTGAATTCTTTATTTCAACGTTTCGGTAGCGTTCCAGCTACCGTTGTCAAGAAAAAATAAGTAAAAATTAATTTTTATCCCTAACTGACACAACAGAAAAAATTGAAAAATTAAAAAAAGAATGAATAATATACCACAAGGAACATACAGAAGATATGTTTCCAACATATGTCATAAATGACAGTTTATGCATCATCAATCGGTAGCGTGTAGCGTATTTTAATTCTGATTGAAAAAAATGATACCACATCGCTCAATCTGATCAGTTAACAAAACATGCGTTCAGCAGTAAATTGATGATCGCTTCGGTAGCGCTACGTTGTGATGAACGCGACCAGAAATAAAATATTTTTTCTAAAAACGTCAAAAACTGACAAGGTTTGCGCTTTGACAACAATATGCGAAATGACTTTCTTCGGATTTATACGTTACCATGACACCGTGCGCGAAGTATTTCGCACATTGCATGTAAATTAATAAGACTTTTGTATTTTAATCTTTGAAAAAATGAAGCAAAACTCCAAATTATTATTTATTTTTAATTGCATAACAATTAAATACCTACTTTCAAAATAATGATATAATTTTACAATAACTTTAGTTATTATTTACAATATTAACATTAATTGTACAACCAGTACACGAACCAATATTTATTCCTAAGGGCCGGTTGTACAATTGTAGCTTAGTGAAGGCTCAAGTGTGAACTCAGGTTCAGTGTCAGATTGCTGTTGTACAAAGTTGGCTTACAGTTGAGCTTCATTTAAACCTTAAGCTTAGTAAAGCCTCCAAGAGGGCAGGTTTAATGCAAGCTTAAGCACGGAACATAAATTGTTATCATGTTCCGTGGCTTAAATGTGAATTAATTGTATGCAAACATAACCTGTACTTAATTTAATATTAACTTAAAAGTTTGTCAAAGTTAATTATGGGTATTTTAACCGATGATGAGGATTTTTTGGAACTTATTGGAATCGTACAACACCCGAGAAGACTTCGGGTGTATAGAGAGGGTATGAATCACTTTGAATGTTGGAGAGATCATGAGTTTATTGAAAGATTTTGTCTTTCTAAAGAAACCGTTCGCTTTGTGACGGATTGTAAAACTAATAGGTAGCAAATATGACATAGCTATTAGGTTAGTTGACAAACATATTGTGACCAATTTACTTCATACGCATGCGTCAGTTCGAAAGAAGTTCTACCAACACTGGCAAATATAAGGTTTAGTAGAGCTGCTACTGAACCATATTTGTACAACAGGCTTAGGGTTGAGCTAAGCTTATATTTTAAGCCCAGCTCAGTTGAGCTCAATTTTAAGCTTCAAATGTACAACTGGGCCTAAACCAGATAAGTCAGGTTCAGCTCGGGATATTGGAGTTTTGGGGGTTGAACGTCTATTAATTTTTGAGGTAGAGGTGATACCATATGTGATCCTGAAATTTCACAATCTAAATTTTTTTTTGATATTTGAATATTATTATTGATAGAATCTTCCACGTATCCTTCTGTCACGGTGGAAGAATTCCATCCCCCGTGTCTCTTCAAACTACATATATCACCCTCAGAGTTATTACAGTTTAAAATAATTATTATTGTTGTCAACAACAGCCACTTTTTTTCCACCAGTAGCAGTGAAAATTTGATTGGGAAAGACATTTTTGCCAGCTTAACACTATGTTCTATAATAAATTAGTCATTTCACTTGTTTATAATATTTTTAAAAGATAGATTTTGACATTTGTAGAAAAAATATTGTTTGCATCTCGTGCGCTAACTACTTTGGTGGTCTCTAATAAATTTTTTGGTGTTCATATGATTGGTTTACCGCTAAAGGTAGGCGAAAAAGTACTACGTCAAAAATAGACGATTTTTCATCCAGAAATTAATCCATAAAATGTAATTTATTGTAAAGGTCGACGATAAACGAATCTATATCAAATGAGAATGAAGATATTTCCAATACTTTTTATTCTGTAGCGTTTTAACTTATAACATGCACTAAACATGTTTAGTATTTTACTTTTTTTTTTAAAATATTTACAATTTAAATATTAAATCTTGACATTTATAATTTTCCCTATTTCTATAACCTTTTTACTAAAAAATATATGAAGAAATACATACAGACAATAACCAAATGTTAAAACTGATAAAACTGCGGTAGTGTTTCACCAACAACTGCACTATATTCCTGTATCAATGCACATAAATATAGTTATATTTTTAAAAAATGACACACTACTTTAGAATTGAGTAGTACTGATAACAATACATTCTCGTACAGGCACGACAGCTCATTTTTTTAATTTATTGCCATCGTTTGTAGTATATAGTGCCACAACTGTAAGATAACCCAATTAAACTCTATTGTCCAATTATTGCAACAATGAGAGTTTTAATGGAATATTTAATATATTCATTTAAAACATTAATAATGTAGTGCTAATTCTCTAGTAAAATGATAGGAGAAAAATAATCGTAATTATCTTTGCTGGCATGTCAAATTAATATTGTTTTGTTCATTATATTGTAATGTAGCAATTTAGTAGCAAGGAAACATTATTCTTTAAATAGATATATATTTCTCAATTTAAACAATAAAATAGTAATATTATTTGTCGTTGGTAAGTGACGGCTGGTGTTGTAGAGCGTAACTATATAAACCAATTTAATGAACAATTTTTAAACCATGATTATTTTATCTTATGCGATGTCCTATCTGTATCTGTATCTGTAGAGTAGGGAGGGTGAGTGTGTAGGCTCACAGCACTTAGGCCACATGTGACCCATTGTACATCCTCCCGAGGAGTTGTCCTCCTAGGTCATTGTCCATCCTGTCCTTCTCAGGAAGGTGGACAGGTCACTGGGAGACATCTCCTTTATGCGATGTCCTATAAAATAATTGTAAACGTAAAAGCATGTCTGTGGTGAAATAGTTATTTATGATATGAGTGTTAAAAGTGAGGTTTTATTTTGTGAGTGAAAACGTTTGTGAAATGAGCGGAGCGAATTGAACAATTTCACGAACAAAATAAAATCACTTTTAACACAAATACCATACAATGTTTTTTGTACAACTTCCCTATTTTGATAATGAAACGAGCGAATTTGCAATGACAATAAATTCAAAATGCATTTTAGTATTCAAATAATCAAAAGATTGTTGTGAATGGCAGACGTTGCCAACGTTATGATTACTAACAAATGAGAAAAGACGCTGTCATTTGAATTTCATTCCTGTCCAGTTTTCGTCACAGGGCATTAATGTTAGTAATTGTTCTAGTTTTACGATTAATATTAATGTTCATAAGTAATGATTGTTAAATATTGATAATAAAAATTTGCAATTGCTGAATTTTTCTCATCTGATTTCATCATAAGAAAATGGAGTGCTAAAAATATTTTTAACACTAGTGTTAAAAGTATTTTTAACACGCTGCTATGTAAACAATCGTTTTTAACATTGTTTGTTATCATTAAAAGTGTCACTTTTAATGACAGTTGTACAAAAAATATATTCTCCATGTTTCTAAACTGCTTAAAGGAATAGAGTGAAACATTGATGCGTATTTCGTTATCTCACCAAGCAATAATGTTGTTAATGTTAAGTCTTGAAGTACTAATTTAACAGAAATTAAAAACTAAATGTATTTAAGAGAATTGAGTTTTTTAATTTAGTTATTGAAGACTCAAAAACATTTTTATATGATGCGGTGACGATAATAATAAATTCGCATAATTTTCTTCTATTGATGTGAAGACTGTTTTGTCGTTGTGATGACTTTTTCATAGCAAGTCATACAATAGAGGAGTTCAGTCTAAGGTCTGTGGCAAACAAAAAGTGGTTTTTCTAACAAGAATGACAGTTAATGTCTACCCCTTAAAACATAAGATTTTTGCATGTTTTTCATCATTGCGAACATCTATATTGCTTTATTAAAATAATGAATACACCCCCGAAGCGTGAATCTTGGAATTTAAAATGACTTTTCAGCTGAATACACAGCACATCGGTAGCCAAAAATTCCAGGATTTCTTGCCACAGAGTACACCATCTAGATGGTGTACTCTGTGCTCTTGCCATGTCACCATTTAATTTCTGACATAACTAGTGACAGATAATCTTTTGGTCTTGGCTAAATGAGATTCATATCAGTTCGGTCACCAAACCAACAGAGGGCAAATCTAGAAAATGTAATATTTATTTTGAGTTGCCTTTCTAGTGTATTTTACCTTTGATTTCGCAGTGCTGCCAGCTTGATTAAATTACATAGAAACTGGATTATCAGAGTTTAAGGCTTTGTGGCAAAGAACGTGTAAAATAGGCAGTTGCGGGTGTTTTTGTAGAATAAATTAAAAATGATAATTATTTGGTCAATTCTTTTATCCAGATGGTTGTATAGTATCATTGACTATAATAGACAATGATAGTATCTACATTAAAATACTTATGTTTGTTGATTAATATCATGGGGGCCTCATTCTTATGGTCTTTACAGACCCAAATTAAATTAAACTTTGCGTGTAAGCAGAGACAACCAAGTAATTGTTTATCCTCAGAGCGATTGTTATTACTGTCAACTTATCAGTTGGTGTACATGAACTATAGGGCAGTTATCTATTAGTGTTTTTGATTTATCTACACTCTGCAAGTTCAGTCTGCCCTGAAAAGATGTCACAAAACTCTGCGAGGGTATGCCAGTTCACTTGATTGCTCTAAAATGCAAGTGTTTCTAACCCAACTTTCGGGAAAAAAGTATGAGTATGTTCACTGTTCACTTCCAGTAGGTACATATGTTTTAGAATTTTGCGTATTCTTAAAAATATTTGGATGGGTAGGAAAATAAAACTAATTAACAAACATTAAAAATTAAATAATATATTTGTACAAAAGCTATTTACCTTAAAAAAATCAACAAAATCTAAACGTATTTAACTAAAGTATATATATTTTTAGTAGTATGTTCTTCATCTAATAACCTATAATCAAGAGCGCATTGATTCCTATCCTCCCTCATACTTAACCAATCATATAGCTGACTCTGAAAAGAGAAAATAATTTTTTTATCAATTACTGCTAACAGGTTGAAACTTAGAGAGTATCACCACTATCAAAACTTCCAGCAAAGTTTCAGGCTATTAGTAATAATGAACAATAAGGGGTCCTGTAATGTGGACTGAATGTGATATACAGGGTAGCGAGAAAGTCTGGCACCAAGTCATTTTCTTTGAAAATAATTAACATATAATTATCAAATTTTGTGGCTATAAACGGTATTGTATTCTTCGTTTTTTTGGCGGTTCCTCTTAAAAACGAAGAATACAATACTGTTCATAACCCTGAAATTTGATGATTATATGTTTATTATTTTCAAAGAAAAAGACTTAATGCCAGACTTTCTCGCTACCCTGTATAAGTAAATAATCGTTTTTTAGATATGCGAATCTGATTTAAAAATAACTATTGTTAATGCTAAATAGGTACCCAGAAAGTACCTACTCATTTGGAACAATAATAACATATCACAAACATTTAATAACCTTCACAATATAGGACATACAAAATATAATTTATTGTTGGAATAATACCCTTCTTGGTGTGCGTCATCGATTGTTAATGTCCTTCTAACACATTACGTAGGAGGAAATGGAAAAAAAGGCAGGTCTGTGATTAATCCTAATCAACCATAGTCAGCCATAAAGTCAACCCTAATCTTTGACTTACAAAAATGTGATTGGTTGATGTTTAGATTACGCGCAAGCTCAACCTATCAATCGAGAGCTTAAAATACGATGAATGCGTTACTTTCGTAGCGGCAATGTGTCTTACGTCTTTCTCTACTGTCACACTGACAGTTCTCGAGAGGTCTGTACTTTGTTGTTTACGGTCAATTATTATTTATGAAAAGTGAATATTAATCTTATTGTTTTATTTATATGAATAATACAAAAATATGCATGGATACACGAAAAAACATCAGTATTTTGGAAGTTCTCAAGTATTTTCAGTTATAAAAAGAAGCTGGCAATTATTAATTGCATATCCTTTTTGAATTCGGCTGGATACGATCCTGATGATTTTATTGATCAAATTTAAGGTTATCTATATGTCAAAATGGCAAATAAAATAAACGACATGCCGAAGACCCGGATATACGACACAATCGATGACGCACACCAAGAAGGGTATTATTATTATTTCAACTATAATAACAAAGATTATTTAGTATTAAAAATAGGGTCGATCTGAGGAGTATAAACGACCCTCTATTTCAACTCATTGTACTTAAAATTATTAATAAACACAAAATCATGATTTTACCTGTAAAAACAGCACATCTTTAACCCTGTAAATAGCTTCTACTTTCTTGAATTCCTTTTTAACTTTTTCTAGCATACCCGCACATCTCATAATCACATTGGTTCTGTCTTCTTTGGTTAGTTTACTAGAATCGGCAACCAAACATTTCACATACAATAACATCGTTCTTGCTCTGTCGTAACAACCACCATGACCCAAGATCTACAAACAAGAAGTTGATGAAAAAAATTGTTACTCACAAGTGTCAAAATAATTGTATTTGTATGTATGATAGAGTAATAAAACCTAATTTCTACCATCGAATGAAAAAGTCGATGAAATTGAAATTGCACGACATTCTATAAGCAGCGAAAATCTACCATTTTTGGAAAATTTCCAGTTTCCGATTTCAAATCAGTTATTAAGGATTTCTGGCAAAAAAAAATGGGAAGAAACCAATTCACTACTTAAAGAAATCATGCCATCGGTAAAATCCAGATTGACACTTCCACAGAACAGAAAAGACACTGACATTCAGCTATCACAGCATAAAACATATACTGTTGGATTGTGCAAGTTTTAGTGTTAGAAGAACAGTTAACAACATCCCACCTAATATGAAACGAGCGTTAAGTGAAAACTGTGAAAAAGTACTCAAATTTCTGAAAGACTCCAATCTCTATTTTAAAATATAAGAGCTATTGTATGTTTTTTCATGTATAGTCACACTTTGTCCCCGCTCATAACCCTAGAGGTTGATGCGGTAAAATTAAAAAAAAAACCTAATTTCTAATGCAAAGTACAGTCATTTAAAATGTTATTACAAAATAAACTGAACATTTCTTAAAATTTTTATAAATGTACCTACCTGAATTAATAAGTTTTCGGTCTTTTATAACCATAAGTTGTACAGAACAATAGAAAAAGTTTGGTCGGGCTAAAAGCCTGAAAACTGAGAAAAGGCAGTAATTGATGTGATTAAAGGGGCGGATATAATGTGAGCGCTAAAAGATTAATGCACTTTTTACAACATGTAAACTGGGCGCCAAGACCGAAGGGTCATTTAAATCCTATGTGTATTTTGGGCGCTAACCGTCTGAAAATCTATCAACCCTTCCTATGAACTTCGAACTAAAAAAAAACAAGAAAACCCAGGCCCAAACCCGGTTGATCAAAGTGTAAGTATGTATAAAAATATCAGAAAATAAGAAATAGAAAACTAAAAAAAAACAAGAAAAAAAAAGTTGGGCAATATTACTTATGAAATAATAATCGAGCCACTTATTGTAAGTATTGGTTGCGACAGTTCAACTTCCGATTCTGATACTAAAAGAAGTGATTATGAATGCTTTCTCATCCATAAAAATAGAATTTAATCAGCTTCTTCAAAAGGAAGATCCTAATTTGATGTTATACATATTTTTCTGTGTATGCTCGAGCATATTTTCTATTTTATTAAATTTTAATTATTTTTTTGCATTAAATCCAGTAGAGCTTCAAGATGGTTCCAATTCAATTTATTGTAGTGTTCAACCTTGGACTTCGAAGATACACAAATAGTTGGAGCTCACATTCAACACTTTCTATACTGATACATTCACCAAAAGACAATTATATATAAAATGAGCACAAAAAGTGTTAATAAATGTATACTTAATAAAATTTTGAACTTACTTGAACTAAACACTTATCCAAAACTTCCAACGCTTGTGAAGTTAGACCTATATGTAACATAAAGTTCGCTAAAAGCAGATGAATTAACGCAGTTTGATAGTCTAATTGAGATGTTTGGGATTCAATGAGACAGTTGTTAAGAACGGTAATGATTCCCGAAGGAATGGAATCGGGATGTGAAGTCGCAAACTGAATTTCCATCTTTAAAATTTTGGCTCTTACATAATAATATCTGAAAGAAACAGTATCTGTGTTTATAATATTTTTTCAACTTTATAGAATGTAGGTATAATTAGGGATGTAAAATGACGGTCATTTGTTTTCGTGACTCGTGACAAGTCATTTATACGTCATTTTTGTCATTTATGTTCATTTATCATTATTTTAATTGCTTTACTTTAAATGTAGGATATTATATTTATATAAGTATTATAAGTAAAGCCATCATGCAACTCCAAAAAAGATTTATTAGAATATATGACTGTAATATAGTGAACACTCAGCAATAGAAGTTACCATTAATTTAAAAAAGAAGATAGATCTCAGTGATGATTACAGAATTAATCTAAATAAATGTAACATAGAAGAAGTTAAAAAAAAATTAACCAAGCATATTGAGGAGCAGGAAAACACACACGAACATACCCAAACAACGGTGAATGACATTAAACAGTTTAGCACACTGCTAGAAGCAGCTATTATAGAAACTCCCCCTACGAAAAAATTCACTTTCACAATTTTGAACTACCACCATTCATTATACAACTAATTAAGAACAAGAGAAAAATGTACAGAGATTATCTGAAAAATCCCAATGTAGATTACAAACGTCACATAAACAACTACAACAAGAATATTCAAACGTTAATAAAACAGTATAGAGAACACAAATGGATTAACACATGTAATGAGATTAATAGACTAAGGGGAAAAAACTACTGGCAACAAATTAAAAGAATGAGTAAATACAAAGCTGACCACATCATACCAGATCTGGAAAAAAATGGAATCCTTTTCTCCACTGACCAAGAGAAAGCAAATCTATTTGCACAACATTTCTCAGAAGCATTCACAGAAGATAATGATCCCCAATATGACAATGGCCATTATCAGAATATTACAGCATGGTACAATACTTATTTTAAAGAAAATATCGGACGAGAAGATAAAACTATTGAGGAAGAAACATACTTTGAAATTATACACAGGGGCAGAAACACAGCTCCAGGATATGATAAAACAACCAGGAAAATATTGAAAAAACTGAACTATAAAATTCATTTATATATCATAAAGATATATGAATTTTGTTTAAAAACATCGCACTTCCCACAGGATTGGAAACATGGGATCTTAATTACGATTCCAAAGCCCAACACATGCCACTCGGATGTTAAAAACTATCGACCAATAACACTCCTGTCTGTTCTAGCCAAAAACTTTGAAAATATAATAAAAAAACTACTTCAGAGGGAAATTGGAAAATACATACCATCTTATCAGTTTGGTTTTAGGGCAAAATGCTCCACAATACACCCACTAGCAATACTGACATCGAATATACAAACCTCTAAGCTGCAAGGAGAACATAGTGCTGCTATTTTCCTGGATATTAACAAAGCCTTTGACAGTGTCTGGCATTGTGGATTGTTGTACAAACTACAACAAATGAAGTGCCCGGAATACCTGCTACTAATAATAAAAAATTACCTCAGTGACAGAACAATACAAATAAAAGTTAACAACAGTTTCTCACAAACAATTATACCATAACAAGGAGTCCCACAAGGCTCCCCACTTTCTCCTCTGCTCTACAATCTCTATTGTTATGACATATACAACTTTGGGTTAGCACCAGAGCACATCAATTTACAAAAATACATATTGCAGTATGCAGATGACACCGCTTTAATTAGTCATAATAACAGCATCAAAAAAACGGAGAAATGGTTCAACAGGTGGAGAATGAAGCCTAACTCTTTGAAATCGCAATTGATAATCTTCAATCATACACCAACACCCAAAACACCATCTATTTATATTAACAATAACATAATTCCATGCACATCAACTGTAAAGTACCTTGGTATGACTATCGACAATAAACTTAACTTTAATAAAAACGTGGAGATAGCAAAGAAAAAATGTATTAGCCGAGGAAAACACTTTAGAAGCATAACATACCAAAACATGGGCATAAGTAAGAAAACTGCAGCACACATATACAAAAATATCTGTAGACCGATACTTGAGTATGGCCATATAGTATACCAAACATCAAGAAGACCCGTATGGAAAACATTACAGACAGCAGAGACAACAACTTTAAGAGCCATCACAAAAATAAGACATCCATCAAACCCTCTCCACAATCCACCAAACAAACTTTTATACAAAACCACAAAGGTACAGCCACTGAAGGATAGAATGACAACTCTGTCCCAAACATTCTCTAAGCGGACGCATAATAAAGAAATAATGGACAAATTATGCATTGAACCAACAGTTGAAACGAAAATATCCTAATAAGACAGTTTGGGAAGTTATAAATAGTCACTGAAGGATAGTGAAAATTCTGGCAATAACTTTTAACTTTTTTTTTTATTTTTATTTTTTTATTTCCTAATTATTATTCCTAATTATTATTAATTTTTTTTTTCAATAACACAAATATTACTTTTATTACTATTAAGTATATTATAATAAACAATGTAAATAATACTGGCTGAAGGACCTCGGTCGATGGCCATTTGGTTGTACCAATAAAAGACGTTTATTATTATATTATAGTTTAATGACGGTCAGTTATAGTGTTTATTACTGTCATATATTTAAATGACGGTCAGATATTTTTTTAATCAAAATTGATAAAAAATAAATGACAAGGGTGTCATAAAAATATCTGACGAGACTGTCATTTTCATTATGACCGTGACGTGACATTGTCAGAAAAATTGTCTCACAACCCTAGGTATAATGGAAGCTCTTTATTACAACAGAAGGAATGAAAAAACAAATAACACTATTGTTACGAACTCAGTAGTTCAGAAGCCGATCCTGTCGCAAACTATGAATGCGACCTTTCTAGAAAGGTTCTCGAACATGTAATGTTCGAGACTGTTCCCAAACAGCGTACCAGGGGTGTCATTTTGTTCACTTAGCGAGTAGTCTTGAATCGATCTTGTCGATATACACATTCCTTTCACCAAATTTGGTTGTTTTGGAGCGACAAATAGCTCTAATTTCTGATACCCATAAGGTGTCGCCTACATATTTTTTATATTTCCTCGTCAAAATATCAATGTAAAATGTAAAATCCAGGTGACGTCGCTTGAAAGCGATCGCTAGTTTTTATGAACGGAATGTCACCCCTGGCCAATGGTTTATCGCGAATGATCTGGAATTATAAAGTATACGCAGAGGTGGTATATTCAAGAATTATCTAGAGATTCGAAGTACTATATATACGCGGGTTTTCGAGTGAGTAGGGGAGTTGTTCAGTATACAGTGAATCGGTAAACAGTTTCAATATACAGTGAGTGAACAGAAAGTGAATATAATGTCATGATATATATATTATTCAAGAAAAAAAATATAGAATTAATTTTTACCATTTAAAATTTTCAATTAATTACCTAAATGATTTGGTTTGTTAAATGTCTGTTTAAGTTTGAAGAAGTTTGAAACTTAGAATTGTTACAATTGTTTTATATAGTTTATAAAAAAAATGTGGTGTAAAATACATTGAAATTTTTAAGTATTTCATATTTGATAATTATTTATACGTAAATTGATACTTACATCATTTTAACACAGACAATGTGATAATAATTAATAAAATTTCATTTTAAATTAAAATAGGAAAAATTTCAATGTTTTTGTTTATATTTAAAAAAAATATGAGAGATGTAAAAAATTATTCATTTGCCAAAAGTGACAAAAAATTGGTTGGTTACGAAAAAAAAAAGAAAAAATTGTTTTGGTTTTGAAAGAAGTCAATTTTGAAAGAAAGTAAAAAAAGTCAGAAAGAAAATTTTCTAATTAGAAATAACAGTAGAAATTAAAAGGAAAAAGAAGAGATTTGTGTTAACGAATCAATAAAATTTGGAAAAAAAAAAGTAAAAATTGTATAGATGCAGAAGAGATTTGTGTGAACAGATCAATGGAATTTAGAAAAATTTAAGTGGTAATTTGGAAGATATGAGTGAATTTGGTTGGACGATGAAGAAGTTAACATTTTGAACAATTTATTGGATTTAAAAGTTTTTTTCTTTCGGACTATAGTAAGAATTGAATTTATATATTGCTAAATTGTCAAAAGTTCATTATATATAGTTAATATATTTCTGTTTTCTTTTGGGTATGAACTTGCTCCTTTAAAAAAAAAAAGTTATAACAAAATAAATATAAAAAAATTAAGTAAAAGTATTTTTTTTTATGTGGTGATTCAAATAATAATTTTTTTTTATTCACTACAATAAATAGTGTTGAAGATAAATTAGGACAATTATTAAACCGAGTGTAGATAAATTAATAGACATTAAGTAGTGTGTCTATAAATTAAGTTTATTATAGTGTGTAAGTGTTTCTTTAATAAATGAGTAGTAATTAGCAATAGTGAGTGTATAATTTTATCCCACGGTAAAAACTGTTTAAATAAATAAGAAAAACATTAACACTATTAATGAATGTATCGAATATAAAATGATGAAAACAATTACCTATCACTGAATTTATATGCATTGTCGTTTTCATACTGATTTAGAAGCATTTCAACACAATTGTCAGCTTCCACATAATCTCTTTTAAAGAAATATACTTCCGCCAATCTTAGGTATCCCTCCCATTTATCCATAACCATTATTTTTTGAGCTGCCGATTCAGCTTCGGCCCATTTTTCTTGGTATAGAGATCTGGTAAATACGAAAATATTTTCGCATAACATCCAAATATGAGATTGAGGTTCATTGGGAAATCTAAAGAGAATTTAAAATTAGAATAACCTAATATATCCATATAAGATTATATCTTCTTGTCTTTTAAAAGAAACTGACCTTAATATCAACCTTTGAGGTTATTACCAAACCAAAACAAGATGATTTGAACAAGACCAAGACCAAATAAGTAAAACCAGGACTGTCCAAGTCTTGGTCTTGCTTTGCTCATCACTCCATCATACACTTAATTCTGTTCCTGGTTCTTTCTAATCAATACAATGAGCATTCAAGAATTAGTGATTCACAGTTGAGGTAGTTCTGCAATTTGTACATTCCGGAGGTGAATCTTTATTCATCAAGTATGTATGAGTTGAATTTCTGTGTCCAATTTGTATTTAGTTGATAACTGTTTGATATTCTATTTGGTATTTGAAAAGTTTTATGCACTTAGGGTTCAATTTCTTTGAGTTTGCTTAATAAGGACTAACAAAAAGTATCGTACACTGAATTGATCTTCGAATTTACATCAATTTTCTTAATTTCATTTACATATTTTAGAATAAAAAATAATATTACTTTCTACTTTAAGCTTAATTTTTGAGAGATAAGTTTTACAGTAGTTACAACAATATATTTTTCGTTTAATATAACTTACCTATTTTTGGCAAAGTGTATAACACTGTTGACGAGAGTATATTCTCCTTCTACCAGCAAATGATTTGCGATGTTGCAGACTGCAAGACAATATCCCTCTCCGTAATAAGCTTTGCTAGGACTGAGAGAATCCATGTTTTGGTATAATAATAATTGACTCCATAATGAAGACATTTCAGTTTTTCCATAAAGTTGCCATAATGACGACTTCATAGAGTAATTGTTGGAAATTAAATCTTTGTAGTTATGTTGACAGTTGATCATGTCACTCTTGGCCAGAGTCTGAAATATTTATGATTACAATAATTACTGTAGGTTGATTCCTAGGAATTGTACGTTAAAAACTAATATTAGTTGACATATTCATGCATACCAATAATCACTGATTTTAACAAGACAAAATCAAGTTAAAGCAATCAACAAACATTTGGATCTATAAACATATTTTGTTATAGCACCAAATTATCATCATGTTAATTATCAATATTTCACAAATAAAGGAGATGAAGAAAGGGAAATAGAAAAAAAGATTAACAAAGGGCAGTAAAGCAGCAGGAATAGTATCAAAAATGTTAAAATCGAAAGACATATCACAAACAGCTAAAATAAGATTGTACCAGACTTTAATAAGACCGTCAGTTACCTACGCTTGTGAAACTTGGACAATGAACAAAAAAGAGCAGAATAAATTAGAAATATGGGAACGTAAAATGCTCAGAAAAATTTATGGTGGAATTAAGGAAGATGGAATCTACAGAAGAAGAACAAACAAAGAACTCTCAGAATTATATAAGCACCCAAGTATAACCCGTATAATAAAAGCACAGAGAGCAAGATGGTTGGGACATATACCTAGGTAGAATGACGAAAGATAGATGGGTAAAACGAGTGCTGAAAAGTGGAGAAGGTGATAAAAAGAGAAGAGGAAGACCAAGAATAAAATGGTTGGAAGAGGTTAGGAGAGATCTGGGAACAGTGGGAGTTAGGGACTGGGAAAACGAGGCGAGGAACAGGAAGAAATGGAAAGAGCGAGTGAAAGATCTCGAAGCCGAGGGCCAGATAGGCCTGTAGTGCTGCTATATATATATATATATATATATATATATATATATATATATATATATAATTATCAATATTTTTAAGAAATTTTCATAGAAATGATCATTTTGTCACCAAAAATATGAACTTTGTAGTATTTTTCAAGTGATCTTACTAATCCCTACCTCAAATATGGCATATGTTTTTCCTGTATGCAAGCAACCATATTGACCGAAAGTTTGTAATCCTAAAGAAGCAGTGTAGCTCAAACTCAATTCTGAACTTTTCAATATACAATGAATAATAAGTTTATCCTCATTTACAGTGGTGAGACGATATAACCATGAAAGTGCATGTTGTAGACAAATGTTATCGTTTGCCTCTTGAGAGATTTGTATTGATTCTTTTAAAGAGGACAAAGCTTCTTCTCTATAACAATAATAAAATAGATACAGTTAAATCTGATGAAGACCAAAAATATACTAAAAGTGAACTGCAACTTTGTTATTTTTCATGTAATTATTATTTTTGCAGAACCTACATTAAATTTTAGTGTCATTTGTGTAGAATACCCTATATTTGAGGTTATTGAAATTTGGTATCACTTACATATGTCCAAAATGATACTGTAATATGGCTAGATTCAAAGCAGCAAAACGATGTCTCTTGCTTTTCTCATCATTGTAACATTTAACATCTGGATCAACATTCCTGTCAAAGCAGTGGAGTAGACTATCAATTGCCCCACAATATTCATCAACTCGTAAATAGTTCAAATAAGCAAGAAAATGCTAAAAAACATTCATTGATTAAAACAAAAAAAAAGGAATAATCAGTTTGGGAATTTTTTTTTATTGCATGTACAAAATTAAAAACTTACTGCGCCTGACAAATCTGGATTAGACTTCAATATATTACTTATTCTATTTTGTAGCTCTGGAGGAGGTAATGCTTTCCCTTCATTATTTGAAATTAAAGCTGCCTGAGTAGCTATAAACAATTCAGCCTGCCTCCTAGACCACTGTTCTCTGGTACTAAACCTGCAAAAATATCATGTAATAAAATTAATAGACCCAGAAGAGTACAAACCAACAAAGTTTGTTTTAAATAATATGGAAAAAAGAAAAAATATTTATTAAATAATATGTAGATTATTACCAAGTGTCTGAATGTTCTTCAACAGTATTTAAAAATTTAGAACTCTTCTGTAACTCCTCATAATAGCTCTGAAAATCTTCAAATACTTTTACCACTTCTGAAAATGTTAATTTATCGAAATATACTATAAATCTTCTTATGTAGTATCCTAAAAATATGAAACATCAAAATTAAGTGAAAATGATGTTATAGTTGTTGCCTCACCTGCAACACTGGTTTTTGCAATAACACTTGAGTTGTTTGGATGTTCATCAGATCTACTCATAATTTTAATTAAGCTATCTACAATATCTAACAAATTTCCTATTCCTTCTTCGTTTAATGTTGCTAAGGTTTGATCAAATGATTCAATCAGACTTTCAGGTATAACGTACTTTTTTGAAGTTAACAGGTTTCTTAATTCTAGAAGTGGAAGATCTGGACTTTGTATAAGTCGCAATATCAGCACACAGAAGTCTCTTCTATATTTACATATTAATACTTGATTATCCATATCTTTGAATTTTTCTGAAAAGTAAATTATCATGCGAATGGAAAAATATATAAGTAATATTATTGTGAAAACTACTAAAATTTTCAATTTATGGATTTGGTTTCAACAGCAATTTAAATTCTCGCTTATTTGGTTAGTCGAAACAGATTGAGGCAAAATACAATTTGACCAATACAAAACACTCCACAATGTTTACAATCTTAATGTTAATATTTGTAAATGAATATTGTTGTTTGAGGTTACTTACCATCATCCCGAAACATACAAAAATTTCGAATCAATATAGAAACCGTTAATCTATGAGGTGTTATCATCTCAGTCGTAATTTTCTTGTTGCCTACCGTAGTTTCTTTAGAAGACATCTTGCTTCAAATTGAGTAGTCGGAAATCGAAAAATATAAACAATTTTCAAATTTTTACACTGCGCTGCATAAACCAAAATATTGTCAAATGACAAATTGGTCAAATGTCAAATCATAACTGTCATTTTTATGACATCTGCTGACATCTATCTACTATAAAGCTAGTGACAGCTCTACTCTGTTCTATGGCTCTACACTTTTTTTAGCGAGTGACCGGTCATAAAAAATAAAAAGTTAATACCATTTAATTTTTTGCAGCGAATGGTAAAATAGACACTTTTAGCTGGTCATAAGTTTTTACACGTATCCGTATCCGTATTGGAGTTACGTTGTCGTAAAGAAATTATCAAAAAAGCCTTTTTAGCAGAAAACGTATCGCTTCGTTCTGTTTCTAATTGTATAACCTCACAGTTTTTTTATTTAACCTTACTATATTTTTGTAAAACGTAAAATGGGGACGATATTAAATAATCCATTGCTGCTAGACGAGGAAGATGAAGTAATATAACACAAATAGCACGGATTACTGACTTTGGTCTGGATAGGGATACGTTTAAGTATACGGAGTAGGGTACGTAACAATACGTTCAACGCATCGTATCGGCTGAGACGTAACGGGTCTACACATGCGCAGTTCGTTACGTATACGGATACGTGAGAAATTTAAGACAAGCTAAAAGTCTCTAATACCAAAACTTCAAATCAGTGACCGCGGTAATAACTTCAGTTACCATAGTCAAGAGGTGGAAAACTGGACTAACTTGCAGTGGTTATAACATAACCCCCACGAGCCCACTCTTATTTTAAAACGTGAATAACTTCAAGTGACCGCTGGGTTCTAACCAGCACCTTGCTAAGAAAACCTTATTCAAATTTCAAACGTATTAACACAGAATCACCCACACAAAAGAGAAACCTCATGACATCTCCAAGAGAAATGCAGAAATTCGCGGAGCTCAAGCCATAGAGAAATGAAAATATTTATTTTTCTATGGTTTGCGCCATAGAGAAATATAATTGTCTATGGTTTTTGCTTTGTATACTTCTAGCCCTAGCCTAACCTCACTTTTTCGCAACGTATTTTCATCTATAAAAATGGTAATTATTTAAAACAAATAGAATCAAACAAAAGAGATAATTTAATTACTCTGTTTCAGTTATTTTATTCATTCTTCAAGTCTCTAGTTGGGAAAGATGTAGTTGTCGAACTTAAAAATGATTTAAGGTAAATAATGATAGATACATTTGGTTATATGTATAAAATCCTTTTTTTTTAATTTTTAGTATATGTGGGACATTACATTCAGTGGATCAATATTTAAATATAAAATTAACAGACATAAGTGTCACAGATACAGATAAATATCCTCATATGGTAAGATGTATTCTTGGCTAAAAAGTTACAAGTTATTCAAGACAAGTATATATGTTTAGCAAGTTTATTGTTCAAATGAGTAGGTAAACAAGTATTTATGTTCTAGCTCTCAGTGAAAAATTGTTTTATAAGGGGTTCAGTAGTTAGATATGTTCAGTTACCTGGAGATGAAGTAGATACTCAACTTTTACAAGACGCTGCAAGGAAGGAAGCTTCAGCCCCTACCAGATAAGTTAAAAAATAGTTAAGTTAATAAGTATGCATAATGAATATAATTTAGAATAAAATATCTCAGTATAACTAGTATTAATTTACCAAAACCAAACAAAAATATTTAACTAACTTCTTAAATTGAATGCTACATTTTTGTGGGTTCGTTTTATTAAGACGTTTTTCCATGAACTAGGTAGGATATCAAAAATATATTGATTTTGAAAGTAAGGTAGGTATTTAGATGTCAGTTTTGCTGTTAACTAAATATTGTAATTTTCTTACTATCTTATAATATACCTATATCTGCAGCAATTTAATATTCATTATGTCTTGATCCATATATTGAAGTCGATTTCAATTTCAGGATTTTCTTTAATTGAAACTTTTTAGTTAGCTTAGCTTGGAATGATTTCCTAGAAGGCAATTAAATCTCTTTTCACTTTTTACTATACTGTTGATGTAATAATAATACATTTTACTTGTTATAATCTTTTATTTAAAATATACATAATAAAATCTAGACAATATTAAATCCCTATATTTGGCATAAACATTTCATCACATGTAATAATTCGACTCATTTTAAATAAAAGTAATAAATAATACATTTTAATTGTATTATTTATAACATTCATTACATTTTTTTCATTATATATGTACACTTACAATAACTCTAAGTAAATTCATGTATAATACACTTTTTCACTTACATACATATATGTTTATATAAAATTTCTGTACATGGGTTTAAAATTTTTGGAATACAATAACTGAAAATAACGTAATCTTATAATACATTTTTTATTTAGTTTTTTAGGAAATTCATTCCAAAAAACATGATGATTATTTTTTTATGGATAAAATTATTTAATATGCTACAACTTGTTGGTAGAGATAGTGATAAATGTAAAAAAGAGTGATTTTCTATGCATGAAAGTTGCTATTTATCACTCACCATTCAATAAAATTTACAAATTGGACTGAAAGTAAGATAATAGAAGATCAAAGTTTTAAAACTGAGTAGTCAAAATTACTATGTATATAAAAATATTTTAACTGGTTAAAAGTGATGTGTTATCTTCTCTTACTTTTATACATTTTGCAGTTTCTTGGGTAGCATTGTTTTTAAAATCTGTACACAATTAATTGAAGACAATTGACAATTTTTTATTTTTTTTGTATTCCATTAAAATATTCTGAGAAAAATAAAAAGCTATATGAAAATCAACAAATAAAAAAAGTTTGTAACAATAAAAAAATGACTAGAAGCTATAATTAAAAAATGGAATTCAATCCAAACAATATTCAAAAAATATAACATAATATAAATACTAAAAAATATCCGGTTGTACAATAATTCTAATGTAACGCTAACAAAACTTCAATTAAAACAAAATCAGTAATTTTTTGTCATCCGTTTATATGGTTTTTAAATGACCTCAAGTTTATATTGTATCATTAGCTCTTAAATATTTCAGTTCTATGTTTTTATACTTTTAGTTTTAAAACCTTCTTTATGTTAGTTTAGTTTATCTCAAAAGGGAAATTATGTTAAATAATAAATTCATTTGAATGTCGAAACGCGCGTCAGATAGTGTAAAGCATTCACTGTCAGTGTCAGTGTAGTGGCAATGTAACTTGAGCTTGGTATTGAATATCGTCAACAATTCCAGAATTCCCAACTTGTTTAATGGTATTTCTGTTGTATAAATTCCCATTTTAAGATGAATAAACATACAATTCACAATGTTTCCCTGTTTACTGATCCGTGCTAAAATAAGAATTCTGCATGAGGTAGAGTTTGTCTATGGGATTTGCTATGGAAGCTGACGTAGAAGTGGAACCTCCTTCGCTATGGTGAGAATGTGACTGTAGCTCTAAGTTTTGGAGCGACATTGTATCCGAAGTTGCTTCATCTAGTTGATCAAAATTTGTACTATCATCCAATGAGATATCCGAACTGCAGAAGCTTTCACCTGAATGAGCTGGATAGTTATCTGGAAAATAAAACTTACAATTTTAATACTGTATAAGTCAGTTATAACAAAAATAATAGGAAATGTGAAAACATTTAATTAAAATTTTGAAATAAATGATCAAAGTTAAATTGGTCAATTGTAGAACATTTGATTTTTTGTTAAAATGGTAAATATTGTAAATATAGAGACGGAATGGTAATTGAGTAAAAAATATTGATGAGTATTTATGGCCCACATAAATTATTAAATTCAAAAAGTAATGTGTGAATTGCATTGAAATTTTATAGGCAAGATTAGTTTCTTATAAACACATTCACAAACAATTGCCTTGATCCTTTTGTATACTTGATTATAACTTCCTATTTTAGTTTCATATTTTGTTTATTGTGCTGTTCTTTCCAGTAAATAAAGGAAAAAAGTTAACATTAATTACGCCCTATTTTCATCTTCTGGTTGGAAGTTGCATTTGGTACCTCATTAAACATGAGACAAAGTTCTGCATGAAAACGCGTGCGAGGGCGGAGAAAATGGCCCCAAAAGACCAGAAAAATAGGTTTTCAGTCAATATCTCCTAAAATATGGCAGTTAGAGATTTTTGGTTCAGATAAAAATTGAAGTTCAGTTTTTTTTCTACAAATATGGTCCTTATGATTTTTCTCGAAAATTCGACCGGTTTCGAGAAAAACGGCACCAAGCGCACCTCGAATAATGAGGTTCTGTGCTGTATGCCGGAGAGCACAGTCCTTGTATTTACACATCAGCGGGGGGACAAATTATTCAATAACTTTGTGAAAAATGCATATTTTCTCATGATTCAAAATTCATGTGAAAGAGGAATTCTGCTGCTATCATACCCTGTGAATTGAGTCACGCTTGACTCTTTTGGCCATATCGGAACTCGGGTCAAACTTTCTGCTCCCGGGCAATTTTGACCTCGCCAGGAATTTGTTCGTATTTTTTTTGTATTGCACTAATTTACTCAAAATTTTCTTGATTATGGGTCCTCATTTGTCATCCCTGGAATTTGTATACCTTAATTTTTTTTTAATTTTCATTTAATCGTTGTTTATTGAATCCCAAATTTTTGCTGTTTTTGGATCGCGGGGAAATTTTGTGAACAATCATTAATTAAAAATTCATACATGATCCGATTGGTCTCTATGATACATCATTTGAAAGCTAAGAATGTGCTTCGATTGTGCAATTACTTTTTTTGACGAAGTCGCCCATTTTTCAATAAAATTATAAATCGCGGGCTCAAGAAAAAAACGCTTTTTTTTGGTGGTTTTTTTCTCCCTGCTCTTTATTTCTAACATTTTAACACCTTAACTAGTGGATTGGGGGAATTCCCACCTTTCCATCGATGTATATAAGTCATACCTTTGATACCCCGGGGAAAACCAGTATATCTAAATGTAGACGCTATAATTTATTACTTTCGTTCCTCCGTCGTTCGCCGCGCGTGTTCTCTACGTGGCGCTCGTGTCGTCTGCTCATCTATTTGTGGTTCGTGTGAGTCACGCCAGTGTTCGAATTATAAAGACAGCGATAATATGTTATCCCAAGAGGTAGAATTAGAGGAAACTGTAGGCTCAGAAGAAGTTGTTGACGGGGTAGAGCTAGAGGGAGCTCTAGACCCAAAGGAAGTTATTGACCAAGAATCAGTTGATGACTGGTTACGAACAGATTTATGTCATAATTGCAATATACTTTCAATTGCTTCTTTCATCAATTCACGGACAATTAACCCGCGAATCTCTTGTACTTTTGTTAAAAATTTTCTATGTAATATTTTAGTCTATAATGTATTATTCTTGTATCATTATATTGGGTTCTTCCGTTGATAAATAAATAAAAAATATATATATTTTTCCATAATAAATGAAACATGGAGAACGTTTATAACTCGTTATTCCAAAAACCTCAATCAGTCTGGTTGCAAAAAAATTTGCGGAGAATCTGCAAGAAATTGTTGCTGAGTATTATGGGTAAGTATTCTTCACTCTTGAGGCATTTTCAGTTTTCCTTACCAAAAGCCTAATGAACTTTTTGTTTTTTGCCACATGTGCAAAGCTGATTGTTGCTAGATTCAGGTCCACTGGTGAGGTCCATCTCGCTAGAATTAATCTTATAGCCCGTTTTCCTAATAAGTATATCTTGAGGCCTCATCTGAGAGGAAAACAAGACCCTCGGAAACATAAATATCCATCAAAAGTGTCTGGTTACAGGGTTTCTCATTTATGGCACCGAGGTTTTTTCCAATCTGTAAAATGTGGTGGCGCCATCTACAATTGGTTTCCACAATCCAAAACATTGAAAATAATGGATTTCCAACACCCCCCAGCTCAAATTTTGTACAAAACTTGCATATTTCACAAGTCTCAAAATTTCCGGTATTTCAACCCGATTTTTTTGCAGAAAATATTAATGTTGCGAAAAAAATCATGGAGACCATTTTTGTAGCAAATGACCTGAACTTCAATTTTTATCTGAACCGAAAATCCTTAACTGCCATATTTTAGGAGATATTGGCTGAAAACCTATTTTCCTGGTCTTTTGGGGCCATTTTCTCCGCCCTCGCAGGCGTTTTCATGCAGAACTTTGTCTCATGTTTAATGATGTACCAAATGCAACTTCCAACCGGAAGATGAAAACAGGGTGTCATTAATGTTAACTTTGCCTTTTTTTCCTCCTTCATTTACTGGACTAGTTATAGATAAAGTGGGTAAAGTTTTTCCAATACCAATTGCAGATTTTTAAATTCTGGCTAATGCATAGGGTTCGTTTAGGATTTTCTAAATTATTAATCACTTTCCACAACAGCAACAACATTTAAGAAAATCGTCCAAGAGGGTTGTTTTGGTGCAGATTTTTTATATTGGTATGAATCAATTAGGAAAGATAAGTGTCCGGTTATAACATAATGGATTGGTTATGGGAGTAACTGAACTTTGTGGGGATACATATTTTGGTGATTTTAAGTTTTCAGTGGCGATTGGCAAAGTAATAGACGATTTTTACTTGGTATACCAAATATACTACACTACGGTATACTTTGACGTTTTCGACTTGCGAAATCTACCAAAGTATGGGCACTGGGTCTGATGTCTAAAGCATACACAACGCCGGAGTCGAGTATACTTCGTTCTCCTTTCTTTTTATTGTCATCTTTATTGAATTTTTCCAATCGTTGTAATTAATATTTATTTCTGTGGTTTTAAAGCTTACATAACCACAAAAGATTTAGATCTTATGTTTATGACAGTAGTCTATGGTTTATTTGTGTATAGGGCATGTCCATGACAGTTGACAATACCCCGGTGGTAAAACAATAAACACGATCAATAATCATCAAACAACTATTAATCTATATTATATATTATTAAATATGCAAGCTCAACAATTGAAATAACTTTAAAAAAACATTTAAGCCAAACCAACTAAACTCAAACACAATCTATCATTATAAATCAGCATAACCTCACTATTAAGTACCACGTGTTGTGCAAAGAACGCTTGTTCATCATCATATTCATCAGG
>CAJUYH010002228.1:0-41402 GCA_910591685.1 Galerucella tenella | reverse complement strand
GTCATTCTCAAAGGTTCGTGGCAAACAGAGTTGGCGTTTGGCAAAGTGATGTGTCTCGTGTATGGAACCGGTATCTCCAGACCAATTCTCTTCGTGATAGACCTAGAAGCGGTAGAAGGCGTGTTACTAATCAGCGACAGAACCGCTATATCCACTTAACTATCCGAAGAAACCCGACCATGGCAATACCAGCCCAGCACTCCAAAGAGATATGAGACATGCGTTGGGAGTTCAAGTATCGATCTCGACATTACGAAGACGAATACTTGCGACAGGTTTGAGGTGTCGCCGACCATTAAAAGTGCCCAGACTTCAACCTGAGCACAGAGTTCGCCGACTACAGTGGGCTCAAGAACACGCGGCCTTTCCTGAAGAATTTTGGAATTCGGTGTTTTATTCCGACAAGACAAGGATTTGTTTGGTAGAAGATATCCATCGAATACGTGTGTGGCTGGATCCAACGAGAGTTGCTCAGCTTGCCCATGCTCGCCCCGTGCCACCCTTCAGTGGAGGAAGTGCTATGTTTTGGGCTGGTATCATGTTAAATGATCGCACAGAATTAACTCATGTGGAGGGAACGATGACTGGTGATAGGTATCTCGGAGAGATTCTACATCCTCACGTGAGACTATGGCGCGCAGCTGTTGGCAATTCCTTCGTTTTTATGGACGATAACGCCCGACCTCATCGGACCAGAGCTGTAAATGAGTATCTTGAAACTGAAGGGATCAATCGTTTGAACTGGCCTGCCCTATCTCCTGACATGAATCCCATATAGAACATGCTTGCCAGGGCAGTGGCGGCACGCAGAAATCCACCCAGGAGTGTACAAGAGCTTGTTCATGCGGCCCAAGTAGAATGGCGAAATATTCCTCAACAGAATATCAATAATTTGGTAAACAGCATGGGAAGGTGACTTCAAGCTTGCATAAATTCTAGAGGCGGAAATACTCTTTATTAAAAGTTCTCATGCAGGTTCTCACTGAACCTTTTCTTTAAAAAGAATCAATTTGTATTTAAATTATCTAATTTCTAAGAATACTTTTTATGTTTAAAGCAAGTTTATTATTGGATAATAAAAATTTTGACAAATATACACGTTTTTTTCATTGAAACTAATTATTTGATTAATCTCTGATCCATTTATAATGAACACATTTTTTTTCGGAGATTTAGGGTGATGCAAAACTTTTGAATCTATGTGTATTTAGGAGTTACAATAACCAACAATAGGGATGGAGAAATGGAAATTAAGGAGAAAATAATGGCAGAAAACAGAGTCTTCCAGGCAAATAAAAATTCATTAAGAAGTAAATTTCTAGGCAAATATACTAAAATGAAAATTTATAAAACAATAATTAGACCAACAATAACGTATGGAGCAGAAGTTATGATAATGACAAAGAAACAACAAGAAGACTGAGTGAAACCCAAGTGGCAAAAGAAAAAGAGGGAGGCCAAAATCACCATCAACAGGAGGTTGAAGATGACATAAACTGTCTAGGTATCCGAAACTGGAAGGCGAAAACAACCGACAGGAAACAGTGGAGGAACATAATTAAATTGATTTGAAAACTTGGAAATGGGGCCCGATCCCCCCCGAAAAATCTGGATCTAAAAAGCCGCACCGGCGACTAAACCCCTCTTGGGGTACATAGTCACTATATATATATATATATTTGGTGGTTGAATGAGATTAGTTATTGAGTAATTGGATTGAAAATTTGGGTCATTATATTTTACAGAATGTAGGGATATTTTAATAAAAAAATTTTTTTTTCTAAATTAAAAACCCTTCTAAAATTCATCATTTTCAATACCGGATATCTCGTTTATTGCAAAGACAAGAAAAATTTCCGTTGGGCTGACCAAGCAAAATGTTTTATTGAACAATAAACCCAGTTTATTTTTCTTTAATAAAAATTTAGTTACATACATTCGAGGTTATGGATTGTTTAGATAGTATAATGGCTGAAAAATATTATTTGCACTCGACTGATTCTGAACTTCACGATTTACATTTAACTAAACCATTCTTAACAACATAACAATAAATAATTCAGAGCGCCGTACAAAGATTGTTAATAATGTATTCATAAAAGTCAGTAAAATGAAATGTCATGACCATTTGTGCGAATGTATAGATCAGACAAAGGTAAATTTAAAAGCAAAAATCACAAAACAATGAACTTGCTAGAAGGGTAAACAGACGTGTTTTTTGTTGTGTAGTGAGGATCGTATGTGCTTGAGGGTTTAGTTTATTTTGACATAAAGCTACCTTTAAATTTGATAAATAAAATCATCAGGATCGTATTCAGCAAATTCGAAAAGCCTATGAAATTAATAATTACCAGCTTCTTTTTCTAACTGAAAATAATTGAAAACATCTTAATGAACCGATTCCAACAAACTAAATAATGTATGGTCAATAATGTGGATTGTTTTAAATCGGTAAATAATGTGGATTGTTTTCTATTCTGTCAGTTGTTGATGTGTTGACAGTTTATACTGAAAGAGTAAAATATTTGTCAAACACTCTTTCCTTGTCGACATAACAATGAAATATTTAACTGAGACTCACCGAATTGAGATTTTAATGATGATCGGGTACGGGGATAACTGCAGAAGTCAAGTTGAAGTGGCAAAATTATTTAATCACAGGTATCCCGAATTGCCTAATATTTCACAAAGTACTGTGTCTAAAATTCATGCACAATTCAGGGAACTTGGACATGTCAAACCATTGAAAAGAAAACCACACTTCGTTGAAGATGATGTGAAAGTGGATATTTTGTTAAGTGTCGAAGAGAATCCAACTTCAAGTACACGTCAAATTGCCCGTGAAAATAATGTTCCAAGATGTCTTCATAAAGAAAAACTTCATCCTTGCAAATTAACTTTTGTGCAGGAGTTAACAAAAGACGATCCAGATCGTAAAATGGATTTCTGCGAAAGATTGATGAAAGAAATGAGATAGCTCTTGGTACTATTCTTTTTTCTGACGAATCAACATTCTCATTGAATGGAGAGGTAAATTGACAGAACTGTAGTTATTGGTCAGCAGAGCATCCTAATTGGATGCGTGAGACACATACTCAGTACCCTAAAAAGGTGAACGTTAGGGCCGGTATTATAGGTGACCATATTATTGGTCCTATATTTATAAATGGAAATTTGACAGCTGAAAAATATTTAAATATTCTTAGAAATGAAGTTATTCCTGCGTTGGCAAACTTATATCCCAACGCAATAGATCCTAGCTTACCGAATGAAAATGTTTGGTTCCAGCAAGACGGGGCAACACCCCATTATGCTTTAATGGTAAGAACTTATTTAAATGAAATCTTCCCCAATAAATGGATTGGACCAGCTAGATCGCCAGACCTTCCGCCGTTAGATTTTTTTCTGCGGGGTTATCTCAAGAACAAAGTATATGCAACACAACCAACTAGCATTGTAGACCTCAAAGACAGGATAACTACAGAAATACGGAATATTTCACCTCAAAGTTTAAACAAAGTTAAGGAGGAGTTCTTTAGGAGACTGTGCTATTGCCAACAACTAGGTGGAGAACATTTTGAGCATTTATTTTAATGTATTAAAATCAAATACATCAGGTATTTTATGTATGTGTTTAATAACTGTAAAAATAAAAATTTCACCCTGTATAATTCATAATTGACCATACATTATTTAGTTTGTTGGAATCGGTTCATTAAGAGGATTTCAAAAATATGCAAATATACAGGGTGTTTCATTAAAAAAACAACACCGACTATGGCATACTTGCGTGAATCACCCTGTACATTTACATTTATATTTACATAACGCACAACTCAATTCAAAAGTTGACGTGTCTCGGCATTTTTTATAATTTTCTAAAATAATGACATAAAGAATTGTATTCCATAAGTGGTTTCCACACTGTATGAATTCTATATAATATAATAATATAATAATATAAGTAGCCATTTTCGGACTACAGCATTAAAAAATATCAATGTACTTCCCAACATTGATTAAACAAATAAATAATTTTTTTTATAACGGCTTATTAACAAAGCAACGAAATAAATAATTTTGAAAGTACCGAATATGCAGTTTTAACTTTATTGAACCATATTGACATTGACCGGAACTGTTTAGCTGATACGATCTCTAAGTTACGTAAAATAATTTGCAGAAAAAAAAATTAAACAGTTATTCTATTGTAAGTAAAAAAAAATGCGTGTACATTTTTTGTTTAACTAGGAATTTGTAGACAATTGATTTCGGGCGCTGCCACATTCGTTTAAGGCCAACTGGTATTTTGTAAATGGTCCACTTTTTAATTAAATTCCAATCAATCAATATTTGATCGATATTCCAGAATAAAAAAAATAATGCATGAAATAATGATTTAAATATTAAAAAATAAAAAAAATTTACGGTTATAATAGGTCTTTATAATGGAAATTTTAAGAATGAAATTGAAATCCGTTTACTCAAGTATAGAAAAATATCAGCAGATAGGATTTTTTCATACACGGGTACCCGGAAGTGGAGAATAAACACTTTCCAAAAAATTTACTTTTTAAATCACTTTCCCTAATGATGCTCTCTACCACGTCATCCATTCCTCCTCGCCCCTCAACATAATCTCTACTACACCATATTTTCCCAGTTTATTTTCCAACTTCATCCTCCACTTCACATCTCTCGCACACTTGCAGTTTCTCTTATCCCAATCTTGTGGAGGTAACCCACACTCTGTGAGCACCTGCGTCAAGAAGTAGTTCACCTCCCCGAATTTCCGACTCATCCCACCTTCTCTCCATTTCCTCATCCATCCATTCCTGTACTTCCTCTCTGGTCGCACCCTTCCAGCGTCTCTGTCTGGCTCTAGCCATCAAGTCCAATGGATAGGACCTTGACAGCACCGCTGCTACCAGTCCACCTACTGTCCTGTACGCCTGCACCACCCTCAGGAGTATCCCTCTCTGCACCCGCAGGAGTGGTCTAACCCTCGCATTCTTCCCCGCTTTCTCACCCCAACTTTTTAACCTTGGACGTCTCGAAAATGAAGGAAAAGTGTGGGGTTAATAATTTATTTCTTGTATTCAATATATTCCTTGTAGCATTTTCAATATTTTATTTTTTTTATTAGGAAATAAAACCAATGTCATGAAACAACATTGTAACATAATAAAATAACACAACAAAGAATTGTGTTGAAAATTGTTCCACTCCGTATAAGATCTGGGATTTGAGGCTAATGCTGCAGCATTCGTCGCGCTGAATTGAATTTCCAGATTATGTAACTGATATTATTTTCGCGTTCAGCCCTCTAGGGATATTAGGTTTCTATATGAACAACGACGGCTTATCCCGGATAAATAGGACGCGTTACGCTTCGGCGCCATACTAGCATTGTTAACAACCACCTAATATTGAGGGTAAGGACGGACTTATTATCTACCAAATTATCATAAATTTGACAATTTTTAACATGGAATAAAAAAACACGTGTATTTTTTAACTATATTCACAGTGTGATCAAATAAAAACACCCTATTTCTTCGTCAAATGTCAAAATTATACTGAATATTCAACAATGCATTTTCAAGCTGTGTTTAACTGGTTTAATGAAGCACTACATCATCCGACATTCTTTCAATGTTAGAAGATGCTCTATTTTGATTGTATCAACAAGCGAAAGGAGCAACTGCTTCCAAAATTGGTTCAAAAGTATGCAAAAATGGATTTCTCTTCCCAGAAAATACTTTGAATAGCAATATTGAAATGGATGTCAAAGGTACGACTCACAGAGGAAAGCGTTGCAGAAAAAACAAGATACAGACTAAGTAGAGAGGGAATCATTAAAAAAAACCACCCCCTCACTCCTCACGCCATTCAATGGTACACAGACGGCTCAAAAGCAATAGAAGAAACTGGGATAGGAGTGTTCGGAACAGGAACCAAACACTCTTAAAGCTTGTGAAAAACCCCAAGTATATTTCAAGCGGAAATCCACGCCATAAGAAAGTGCGCTCAGTTCAATATTGATAGAGGATACAGAAGACAAAGAAAAATCTCAAAATAGTGGAGGAAGAAGAATGCAGATTTTGTGGTATGGAAGAAGAAACCTCCATCCACATACTTTCTAACTGCATAGCACTTCAGAATCCTAGAGCACAGCACCTGAGAGATTACTGGATAGAAGAGGAACATTTACCTAAGTTGAAGCCTGTAGACATCCCAAAATTCCTCCGGGAAATAGGACTGAAGGAACTACTAGTTTCTGAGACTCTCTGCAGAAACTGAGTAGAAGTAAGGGGACACAATAGATCTTTTACATACATACGCCTCACAGACTCTTTTACCTTTGACGTCTATTGCAGGAAACTGTAAATAAAGTAGATACTGCAACCGCCAAACGTGATGGCAAGCCCGCCCACATGCGCACAAACTCATTTTCAATGTTACCTCCCACTACAGCTCTTGCAAGACATATAAATTCTCTGCACAGAGGCGTATCATTAGTTGTTTTACAATTCTGTTGGCGTTTGGCATTGTCTGAAGAATTTTTGTGGTATAGGAATGACACTGACCAATAGTAATTTAGTTGGGAGAGTCTATACTTGCGCAGATCGTTCGCCATGACGTTTGAGGCTTGCAGTAAGAATCTTAAAAGTTATCTCTTTATTCAAAAATATAAAAAAGAGTCCTCGTATAATTGAAGTACAGCTCTTGCATTTTTATTGATGAAATTAAAGTTTGGAGACTATATTATGATGTAACAAATTCATTTTTTCATTTAGTAATCGATACATTATGATGGTCTTGATTTAGCTTTGGTGTACACCTGGATTAAAATTTATTCAACTTGCATACGACAAACGTGTACACGATAAATTAGTGTGTAGAGTGTTTGTATAGGGTATGAAAAAAATAATTGACACCTTGCGTTTCAAATATAATATATTATGGTGTAAATAAGAAAAAAATCTAGCATTGTAAGGTAATATAGATGTTAATTACCGCTTATGTCATAGCTGAAGCAAAAACTTGTACAGATTAAGATTATGCGATTGACTCATCATGTAAAATACAGGATGTCCCACTATAAAGTAACACATTTCGACGGCCTATTACTCGAGAATTGAAAAAGATATCGACTTGCAGTTTTCGCTAAACTTCTTTCTTTTTTCCAAATTTTTATTGACATAGTTGCCAAGTGTATATCTTTTCCCGAAAGCGCCGAACAAAAAATGGCCATTTTTGGAACGAAATTATCCGTTTATTTTAAATACAGCACCCTATATTTCTTAATACCATCTGAAAGTCCCTTTCTTCCCCTTTCTAAAAATGTATACATTATCGGCATATACTCAAGTTTTTAGGGAAAGATTTAATTATTTATGAAACCATGTCAATAATTTCCAAACGTAAATTATCACATTCAAACGTTATAACTCGAAAATGAGACAAGGGATTAATGAGCGGCTTTCACTGAAATTCTTAGAAATGTTTAAATTTTTCATGACCCGTTTGCAGGACTTAAAAGTCGGCTAAAATTTTCGTAAGAAATTTACTTTTGTTAATTGTTAATCCAGGTAACGTCTTGCTGCACCATAATAATGTGCAGGAGCACCATCTTGTTGAAATAATGATATTTCCAGATGGCCGAATTCATCTGGATTATCTTCCAGAATTTCAAGAATTAACGGCTCAATTGCATTTTGTAACATCTACAAATACACTTCACCGCTTAAATTTGAATTTAGGAAGACAGGACCAACTATGTGGTTTCTCAAAATACCTGCCCAAACATTGAATTTTTCTGGAAATTGGGTATGTTGTTCACGGAAGGTTTGATGATTTGTGTCACTCCAATATTTTGTGTGTTCACATTTTCATTGAGACAAAAAGTACTTTCGTCACTAAAACAAATTGTTTTTGTGTAATGTGGGTTTTGACTAATTTTATTTGTCATACATTCACAGAATTCGAGTCTTCTGTCGGGGTCGTCATCCGAAAGGTGGTGCACCATTTTTAACTTGTATGGATAAAATTTATTTTTAGCCAACACTCTCTGTACTGTACTTTTACTTACTTCACAGATAGACGCAACTTTAGTTGAAGAGGAAGTAGGGTTTACTACCATTTCAGCAACTATATCAATTTTTTTATTATCACTAAATGTTGGTCGACCAGATCGTTTGGATCTTGAACACTACCTATTGCTTCAAACTTGTGAAGAAGCTCCCTCATATAAGTTCTCGAGATCTGGCGATCTGGGTGTCTCTCATTAAATAAACGTTCCGCTTCATGGAGATTCTTTCTAGATTCACCAATTATTAAGATAGCTGCTACTTAGTCGGCTTGAGTACGTACCGTTTTGCCTATGTAAACTCTTAAACGTCTCGTTAAACAATAATAAAATTAAATATTTAAGCTATTTGGAAAAACTTTGCAAAGGAACAAATACTATTAATTTAAAAACGCCAGAGGCGGAGTGAAAAATCTTCAATATTTAAATGTGAAATAATAATTTTGGTATTTATTTAATGTATCCGTCAAAATTAGTTTAAACCCAAACAAAATTAATAGGGCTATTTAGCCAATGTCAATGCCTTTTAAACGAGATATCACTTGCCATAAGGTCCTATTTAAAATTATTGGCCTGAGTGGCACTGTGACGTCATATTTTACTATTACGTCACCTGTTTCCATCCGTAGAGAAGTTTACAACACTTTATTTTCACCCTCCAAATTTTATTAATGTAAATGTAGCCGTTCAAAAGATACGAGGGAGGAGGGGAGTTTTGAATAGCACTGTATATTGTGCCCCTTGCAAATAGTCGCTAATGGAGCGTGTTGATTGGGAAACAGGAAACAAAATTATGATTAAGTGTCAGAATTTTCCTAGCTTTTCCTCACGATTTTCTTCGAACGTCATAGAGTCTGGACCGATCTCCTATGATTCTACTATCAAATATAACAAACGGCGTACAGTTTCACAACACGGTTTCAGGGGGTGAAAAATAAAATATTCAGTTTTCCACTGCGCTTTTCTGCACAAGAGAAAATGAACGCCTTAGTGCTGGAACCGATGGTGGCATAATAAACTATCGTTATGAATGGGTTTGCTGCTGTTTCAAATCGCGACACTTTTTCCCCATGGGCTCATAGTCAAGGACGAAAGTAATGATCCTGTGATATCATCTCGGCTTTTCAACATTATTTATTGAAATTATCAAATTTCGGATGATCTATAACACTACTTAGTACTCACGATCTATGTCGCGGAAAAAATAGTGTAAATTGAATTCAATTACATAATTTCTGTAGAGCGTTTTAAATAATTCCGCATTTTTATATTTACTATACCGAGTTACTTTAAAACCCGATAGCTTTGACATTGTTATTTATCTAGTTGATAGTTATGCCATTGTTTATAAATAACACAATAGCCTTTCAGATTTCAAGCTAGTAAAGGTTGGTGTTCACGTGACATAATATAGTCATGACTTTTTATACAGGGTGGTCCTTAAGTAATAGGGTACAAGCGTGAATTTTGCTATTGGTGGGAATTACGCTTTATCAGATCTCCTAACACCTTGCATGCCTATTTATTCAAAAAAATATAAACTTTACTTTTAAAACGACTTTAAAAATCATAAAATTTGAAAGTCCGCCAAAACGCGCTTTACGTCATAAAGATGGCTGTCCCATGGTGTGACGTCATTTGTTTACGTTCTTATTCGTGTATCACGCTCTGAGTTCTTGTGACCTAATTTGTTTCTGAAAGCTTTAAAAATGGATAAAGCCAAAAAAAAACTTTGTATTCCAAGTATTGCATTGTTCCAGTGTGTAAATCAACGTCTATTAAAACTTCAGACAAAATATTTGTTACTTTACCTGGTGGCGCAAGCAAAATACACTTAAGAGAAGGGCATTACTTTTGTTTGTGAAGGCCATTTTAATGTAAGTACCTACTTCTATGCTGGTAAATTTGATTCTTAAATAGTTTGAGGTTATGTACCTATATGTCTAGGAATCAACCATAAAACATTTTCTTACGACCACACATCGAAATATGGTTGGTATATATATCATATGAATAAAACATAGTTTAAATCGTAATTACGATAATGCTTTAACTCCTCTTATTTCCTCTGCATTAAAGCAGCTGTTTGACTTCATAAATTCAAGCAGCATAAATGAGTCTACTTTGGGCAAGTTATCAGTTTGTGCTTTCACAAAACCTTCGCTAGACATATCTTTACTCACAAAATATGAAAGAATCGTCACTGAACACTGAACTAGTAAATAAAATATATTCTTCCAAAAGTTTTAAAATATCCTCGGAAATATCGGATATTTATGTCCACTTTCCACTTTACGTTGACTTTTAGAAATAAAAAAAAGCACACACAAACACGTAATGGTCACAAACGAACATATAGGTGATATTTTTACGTTGATGAAGCAATTAATAGTTGATTAAAATACAATATAAACACACAACTACACATAACCTAATGCAATACCGGCCATATTGACATAAGTAAACACAAGAGATATGACATCACACGTATCATCGGTAGCGTTCGGAAATCCTCGGGTTGTGGTCGGAAAGTGCATTGAAATTTAAATTTTATTTTACAATTTGGAAGTAATTTCCAATGGAAACTGGTTTATTTCCTATTATTAGTAATTTTTGATATCATATTTACTATTAAAAATTAATATCCAAGCAAAATATGAAATATGCGTGTACTCTATTAATTAAGGACCACCCTGTATAACATTAAAATAACAACCTATTCCAGGAAAACCGAAAAAGTTGATTGGTTTTCAAAAATCTTCGATTTTTGCTTACTCTAATTATCAATGCAGTAGGTTCCTAGTTTTTACGAAATACTATACAGGGTGTCCCAGAATTTTTTAGACAGGCTATAACTCTAAAACGGCTGAAGATTACTTCATAAAATTTGGTATGCAGCAATTGGACGGATTTTACAATATTGCGAATCCCTCATGACGACAGCGAAATCATCAGCGTAGCTATGACGTCATATCATTATAAAATATCAAATGCAAAGGTGGTCGTGTGACTGCTCATATTAAAGGTCTTTCTATTCTGAATTCAACCATGTAATACACTTAGTATGTTAAAATTTATTAGTTGTGTATTTTTGATCAAAAGGAGCTTAACAAAATAAATAAAAAAGTTTAATAAACAAATTTAAACACATGAAAATCAAGGCAATAATACCATTATTCTACAATTAATTTCAACACAAACCTCAAACCTTATTAGTTCACACGTACATGCCACTTTTATCATTTCTGATTTAATAGCTCTAGTGTACTGTCTAAAAAATTCTGGGACACCCTGTATAGTTGATAATTATGACAGTAAAGTATTTCTATTAGTATGACGAAATGAAGTATTGTCCATTATAGATATAATAATTATTGAAATGTTATTTCAACTGATACCAAAAATACAAGAAAAACTAATTAAAAATGAAAGGTTATTTTGAAACTTCGATATAATGAATAACTTGCAAAATACATTTATTTAATGCAGGAGCATATAAAATTCTTAACATACACAAATAATAACACATGTAAACACGAGAATTGATCATGCTCCCCATTCCCACTACTCCTGAAACAACTTCTTAGACAACACTGAATTAATTTTATGATATAAAATTATTCTAATTCAATGTCTCAATATCCATATTAGTCGTAATTATTTCTTTTTTATGATAGATGCACATTTTTAATTCCCTTTTAATGTTCTAGATATCAAAACACGAGCCATTTATCAGAAACTCGATACACCGTATATATACCTTAATTAAATGATTTCATGACCTCCGATAGAGAAATAGATTTATCGACTGGGAAAGTATCGAGTGTAGGTGATTTAATATAAAGTGGACAGACGAAAAAAAAATTGACTTTTCAACAATTACTTTTCTTGTATTTGGTCGTAGATGTTAATAAAAGAGGAAAAATTGGGAAAAAAAACAAGATAATTGACAGTTGTGATGTTGAACTTTTCATTTGGGCGTCGCCTGTAGTGGTGATGCGATAATTACAGTGAAGGAGTGTCGAGCGCGTTTAGTACTTGGATGGGTTATAGGGTAAATATGCCGTTTTTCGGAGGAGACGCAAAGATGAGGTCCATGGATGTTGGACTCGATAAAGAATCCTACCACTGGCTGGAACACTAGATAGAGTACTGCCGGTGCCAAAGAAATCATTTTTTAAAGAAAAATATTCCTTCTTTTCAAAATCAAACAAATTTTAAACTTTTAGAGGCACACAATTTGCTAATAGTTGGGAAGGTGAATAGGGGTTTTTTCGGGAATACTCGAACGTGGCAGTTGAAGATATGAGAGACCTTAGACCCAATAGAACAACTTTGGAAATTATTAGCTCTATGTTTGACGCGCGCCTAGGATAGACGATCAGATTAGTAAAAAAAACGACAGTCTGAAATACTCGAGCGCGTCAGATTAAGATATTGGGGGTTGATCTTAGTGTTTTAAGACTAAATTTAAATAATCTGACGATAAGTCCTTGACGCCGCCGAGTTATAGGGTCGCGAACTTGTAAAAAAAACGTTAATCCGACATTCTCGAGCGCGATTTTTATTTTTTTTTAATCTAAAACTTACTAAAAATACAAAATCTGCCGGTTTCCGCATGACCGGAAATGTGGAGGAGCCATATGAAACCACAATAATGTTTTTTATTTCGACGTTTCGGTAGCGTTCCAGCTACCTTTGTCAAGATTAAATAATGATAAAATAATTTTTGGTCCCTATCTGACACAACGGAAAAATATGACAACTAGACAATCAATAATATTTTGAAGTTTAAGACTACAAAACTTTGTTGTCAAATTTTCTTAAGGTCCATTCATAGTAGATCACATCTCTGCGGTAAAATGTGAAATAAATATTTTATTTTATGACATTCCAAAGATATGATCGTCTACTAGAAATGGAATCCAGTGAAGTGCACGTTCCAGGAACGGTTTTTATTGGGATAGCGCTTTTTTTCGCTTATTTTGGAAATGTTGTTAATAAAACGCGTTTGTTGTTACTTTTTTGTGTATGATCATTTTTGTTTTCAACTCAGTTTGGTGATTTTGTGTATTGAAATGTGTATCGATTAACAACTATTCCAAGAATAAATCATATAAGAAAACCTAGATAGAAACTTATGATGCTATCCTGATAACGCAGGTAATTGATTATTGGAAATTTCTCTTTCCAACATTGGTAACCAAATTTGACTACATTCGGCTGAAATACTAGCTACACATTTATCTGCATTTAGTTGTATTAAAGCACTTTCTTTGATTTTTCGTCTTTTATTATTGGGCTCTTTCAATATTATTTTTGTCGAATCCCATTGAATTTTAAGCCCCTCTTCCCAAGCATGTTTACAAATACCTGACTTAAAGAACTCCCTATCTTTGATATATTTTTTATGTTCACTTATTCGGACTTTCAATGGTCTTCACCTAAATAGAATTTGTCGCATTCACAAGATATCTGATATATGCAATTTTTTGAAGATTGTTCTTCATTTTTTGGTTTTGTTTTTGTTAGAATAGATCTCAACGTATAGTTAGATTTAAAGCTAGTTCGAATATTGAATTGATTACCAATTACCAAACAAAAAAAGGTTTCTTTACATTTTTGTCCAAAGTTAAAACATTTGGACTTGAAGCATCATGCAAACTCAAACTCCCGTATTTTTGAGTATAATATCTCGAAAACGGAGGGTGTTGAAAAAAATTTATATGGAACTACGATGATTAAATTATGTAACTTTTATTATATTACCTCAAATTTTTTTTCCTAAAGCTTCTCGACAATTTTCGTGGACTCAGAAAAAGTTACGTGTATCTGTATACAAAAGTATTATTAACATGTTCAGTTTCATTTATTTATATTATTCAATAGCCTGTTGTTCCTCAAATTGTTTTTTGGACGTCCCGTACGCAAAACGAAGTGAAGAATTGAAGCAAAAAAAAGGAATGTGCCATGAACATGTAATACAGACCTTTTTCGATCAGATTAAAAGACCCACCAACATTTTTGTCAAATTAAGAAAATATGATTTGAGGATTCCGAGATAAACCTCCCCTATGAAAATCTGACTCGCTCGAGTATTTCAAAAGAATTTATCGCCGAAATCGTCTGTTTTTTTAAAGGGAGCTTCCTTGGGGCCTACTTAAAACCCCTTCCATTTTTTAGACAGGCTATAACTCCAAAACGGCTGAAGATAACTTCATAAAATTTGGTATTCAGCAATTGGACGGATTTTACAAAATTGCGAATCCCTCATGACGTCAGCGAAATCATCAGCGAAGCTATGACGTCATGTCATTATAAAATATCAAATGCAAAGGTGCTCGTGTTAATTTTTTTTTCCGGATTTTTGACTAATTTATATGCCTACCCCCACCACGCAAACCGGCAGATTAGTATACCATTGTTATCAGAGGCACTTGGGGCATACGTGGTATGAATATCTGACGCGCCCAAGTAACTGTTTTTTTAACAATTTTGAAAAACCGTACACGCCATACCAACCGCTGAAATGGTTTTTACCATACGAGCTTTTCTTTTCGAAATTACTTCATCTTTCGATTTTGAAAGGTATCGACGGCGCTCGAGAATGTCGCCATTTAGCGACCTCGCTTCCCTAAGTATAAGGAGGGTAGTAAAACACAATTTTTCATATGAAGTATGAATTTTTTGATACCAATTTTTAGGACACATTGTATATCGTCAAATATTTTGAAAGTAGCTTGAGTTAATATTAAATACTATTTTACAAAGTTTATTTAACATATCAAAAATGGAAAGGAAATAGCTGATGTAACCCACAATTCAAAATTAAAAATATTTTAAGCAAATTCTATAAATTATTTATTTTTAGATTTACGTTTATTAGAATTCTAGAATTTTAAATCGAAATTGAAGAAAATAATCGGAAAATCTTCAATTTTAAGCTCAATTTTGAACGTCTGTTTAATTTATTAATTAATTTTATTATTAAATTTAATAAAATAAATATAAAGTACTGCATACAAGAAAATACAATTAAATGCTTATAAATTTAATAAAATAATCCAAAATTAACTTGTATAAAAATAAAAAAAACATAAAAAAACAACTTACCCCATACCGAAATGACAATTTTTCGAATTTTTCCTGAATTTGAAAAGTCTTAGGGTACTGTAAAGCCATCGTCTATAAAAATCACTCACAAAGCTTTTTAAAAAAAAATCCCCAAATGAAAAATCAGCGCGAAATTAATCGACAAACTCCCAGAGACCGAGTCGTTGTTTTGGCGGGAGGCAATTGTTCTATTATTTCTCTTCTCAAACATCTCTTGCTCTTTATATTCTCATTCGTCGGTTCGAATGTACGCACACTCGCTGATTTTTTTTATTACATTTCATTGGTGTATTTGACAATTCTCTTTACTACCACTTAGGATAATTATTATCGGTGCCGAGATTTATGTTTGCTTGATTGGTTTCCATGTGTGATATATTTTCTACAGGGCGGATATAAATCAATGTCATACAAATTTTTATATTTAGTGTTTTTTTTTAATTAGAATTCAAGTGCCTCGAAGACTACGGCCATTGGCACTGTACGAAAGACAAAAAGACATATATAAATACATACAGTTATCTTAAAACATAAAATATGTAAAATACTCGGTAAAATATCAATCTAGTTTATATTTTGTGGTAGAGATTGGTTGATTTGAGGAATTCCAATGTCTTCGGGATTTCAGCGGTGTAGTTTAAAAGCTCTCTCAGGTTTGGTCGTGGGTCTAGGCGCTTATATGTAATGGTGTATTCCTGGCAGTCTGTGAGAATATGTTTAACGGTTAAAGCACTATTGCAGTGACGGCAGACGGGAAGGTTTTCAGAAAACATCAAGTAACCATGTGTGATCCGCAATCGTCTAATGACAGCAGCTTCTGTCCTGGTTAAGAAATCGAGGGAGAGACAGCTGATTGATGGTTGTATATCGTAAAGGGCTGTTTTGCTGTTGTGCCAAAAATTTTGCCAGGACTCCTTGACGGACTTTTTGAATAACAGTTTTATGTCATCTGGGAGCTGGAACGTTGTTGTGATGGAAGAAGAGGCTTCTTCAGCATGGTGGTCAGCGTTTTCATTGCCAATAATTCCAATGTGAGATGGGAGCCAGATAAGACAGACTGTTACATCACGAGCTGAGAGAGTTTGATAGATGTCATGGATGTTTTGAACTATTGGATGGTCAGTAAAGATAGTATTGAGTGAATTAATTGAGGAAAGTGAATCGGTACAAATGGCGACGCGCTTGACAGGAGAAGAGATTTGCTTGAAAGCTTGGAAGATGCTATTTAACTCACCAGTGTGAACTCTACATGTTGAGGGCAACCGATAGGAACCTATTAGTTCGTGGTTGGTTGTGACGGAGCAGCCAACACCAAAAGAAGTTTTTGAGGCGTCTGTGTAGAGAACTACATCATATGGTGTTTTCTCTAATATTTCCAAAAATGCTTTCTTTATAAGTTGGGCGATTCATGTTTATTGAACTTGGTAAGGGAGGTATGGAATTGAGGAAGTTGTTTAGTCCAAGGAGGGATATGAGGTTGGGGGAGCGGAGTGGTTATTGAAAGGTCGGTATTTTAAAGTAATGGAAAAAGAAGGTGGGCAATAGATTTTACGCTACGTTTGGGAGTAATGTTGGAAGGATGATGTTGAGATATTGATGTGAACAAAGGGTAAACAGGGTTAGAAGGGATAGAAGATGTTGATGCAGCGTATGAAAGGAGGAGGGATTGAAGTCTTAGGAACAGGGGTGGCTCATTTGCAGCTGGACTAGAACGGAAAGCACCGAGAGAGAGAGTCGAAGGGCTGTATTGTGAATAGAGTTCAGTGAGTCGATGGTGGATTTGGAGGCTGACATGTAAATAAAGCTGCCGTTGTCTAGTTTAGAACTCTTAATAAGGTATTTTCGTCGGATCCCCAGTGATAGTGTTTGCTATTTGTTGATTAAATTCTTTAAATACGGTTTGATACAAAAAGTCTGGGATGAAAATGGTTTTGTCTGTTATATATTGAATATTTAATAATAATTATAATAATAAATCTACCCCTTCAGATCATATTTTACATGATATAGGACAAGTCATAAAAAAAACAGTTAAAACATAAGTTCATAAAGGTTTGTTGAATGCCTAGAAACTTATCCACAAATCTGGTAGAGTAGTTATGGAAATGACGGTTCTTAGAGAACTCCGAAAAATTACCCCTAACGTGAAGTATTGCGGTTCGATTCTCCGCTGTGCTGTTTTCAGCATTCGAAAGTGTTATGAAAATGGCATACTACTTTTTTAAACATGATCATACATGTTTTTATTAAACCAAAGCGAATTTTGAGCTTTGAACCTTTCCAAATCTGTTATTATTTTTTATGAACGCCATTTGGTGAAAAACTTAGCTTTCGTTTGACATTTTTGTACAGGAATTCCTATGTTGCATCTTATAAATAACACAGTGTATACAATACATTAAATATTAACGGACCCAAAATAGAACCTCATGGCACATCTGCAATGTATTTTCTGATGCTTTTAAATTTTAAAACCAATAATTTGGCTCCGTAGATTCAGAAAATGACCATTAAAATATCTGAGTCAAAAGTTCTTTTTTTCGAATACCCCTGTATACAAATTTTCAAAGAAACGATTTTCCTGATTTTTAAAACACAATCTGTAAATTTATGCATCCACTTTCCTTTGCTTGAGCATTTGAGTCCAAACGACTCTGATACGGCAAAATTTGAAAATTTGGTGAAAGTACCAAGTTGCCTACCGCATTCGCCATTTTATGCAACTATTATAAGTCCTATCGAAATTATTTTTAAAACGCTGAAGGTGACTTATTTATATCAAATTCTATATTCCGGATATGGTAGAATGCATGCACTGATTTTACATTTTTTGAAGCTTTTGATATAAGGTTTTGCCACGTTATACAGAGTCCTTCAAAAGATATGGGCACGTTTATGTGAAAATCGTAGGTAAATCAACGCTCTGTAGCTTGTTGTACATTAAAGAATTGCCAAACAGAGTTTTGTAATATGATGCAATATCTCCGTATCCTATTAAATTTCAATTATATTCTTTCTTATATACAGGGTGAACGGAAACTCGAACCTGTCATTTTCTTTCTTCTTTCAACTGGAACACCCTGTATTTTATAGCAAAAATAGAATCTTTGATTATGTAACTTCAATTTTCATCAAGCATTCCTTATACCCAAAGTTTATAAAAACAGAGTTATCTGGTAATATTTATTGTAAAATATAACTACCGACCTATTATGTGAAAGCATTAAACATTGTATGTGACAAAAAATCCTAATTAATAATAAATTTTAATGAACAATTTATTCTAAACAAAACTACCCACCAAAAGTATAATCCCAACCGTAATATTAAACCAAAGGTTCAAAATGTTCACCGTTAACATCAATGCAATGCAGCAGAATAGTTCAAATGATTGACTAACATTTCTCAGCATATCAACGTTAGCAGATCGAAAAGCCGCACTAATTATTTCTTTCATGTCATCTCTAATAACCGGGGATTTTTAAACTTATTCCTTACAAGACCCGAAAAAAATTAATATACTTTTGTTAAATCGGGTGACCGAGCTGGCCAATCAGTTGGGCCCCCTCTTACAGCATTGCATTGATGTTAACGGTGAACACTTTGAACCTTCAGCTTAATATTACGGTTAGGATTATACTTTTTGTAGCTAGTTTTGCTTAGAATGAATTATTCATTTAAATTTATCATTAATTAGGATTTTTTGTTACATACAACGTTTATTGCTTTCACATAATATTTCAATAATAATAGTTTACAATAAATATTACAAAATAACTTTGTTTTTATAAACTTTGGGTATAGGGAATGCTTGACAAAAATCAAAGTTCCATAATGGAAGATTCTATTTTTGCTATAAAATACAGGGTGTTCCATTTGAAAGAAGAAATAAAATGACAGGTTCGAGTTTCCGTTTCCTGTATATAAGAAACGTGTCCATATCTTTTGAAGGACTCCGTATAACGTGGCAAAAAGCTTCAAAAAAAAGTGACCAATCCGAATCCGGTTTAATATACAGGAGTTCTCATTTGAAAAATCATATGTTTGGTTTGTAACGGAGTTATGCAGCATTCTGTATAGTTCGATATAATTTCAAAATATGGACCTTAAACACATCCATTTTTGATATCTCTTAAAATAACCCATATACCGAAGTTTGTCGTAAGGTTGGTACACCCTGTATGAAGGGCCGGCGGACCTAAGCATTTCATATAGCAGTGTTGTCAATGGATTTTAATAATCTAAACAAATTGATATGAAAATTTTTGTAAATTTACGAATAAAATTCTTTACAGGGTTGGGCAAGGTACAAATTTGAAAAATCACCTTCAAAATTCAAACACTAATTATTGATAGACGAAAAAAAATAGATTAAAGATCGATATCTCGATAAAATGCATTGTATATTACAATTGCCCTTGGTAATAAACATTCCGAATGACGTTTCGTTCCTTTATAAACCTGTTTCAAACACCTACTATTAGATATTTATGTATTGTTACCGTAATTGATTGAAAGAAAAAAAGAATTTAGTTTTTGTTCATTGATGCAGATATACAATTAATAATTAATGTTTATTGCGCAAGACGAAAAAAATTTGTTTAAGGTGGAGTTACAACTGATAAATGGAAATATATGCATTGCATTTATTTTCGACTTGAACTTACGCAACTCCCGTTTTATTGTGTGTATATTAGGAATCATTTTTTTACATCTTTGAATGGCTGGTTTAATCGTGTCACGATGAACTTACACTATCTATATGATGTTTGTAACAATACCTTGTTATTTCTTCAATTCACAGGTTGAAAAACAAATACCTGGATATACAGTGTGACCGATTTTGTTTGGAAGCACCCCTGTAAAATCCGCATTTCTCAACCGATTTTGATGTAATTTTTTTGTTAGATTCAGTATTAAAAACAGTATTTTGGCACAAATTTTCATAGCCTAATTACTATTTTCAAGTCACTATGTTAATTTTTCTTTGCCAAAACAGACAAAAGTACATTAGGCATTTTTTTCTCAAATATAACTATACCACTTGATTCAGAATCATCACAAATGTAAAGTACCAAAATTTTACGAAAAAATTTCCATTAACGACAAGGTTATTACAACATGAATTTGGAAAAAGTGGTATTTTCTGATTATTTATCAAGACCCGAGGAGTATTTGATAAGATAATTTTTTACTTTGTAGATATCAAAAAATTGATTGTCAATCTAGCGTTTAATGATTTTCAATACAAACTGTATTAGTATTAATCAAATATTACTCATTTTTATTTAAAACTACAGTTGTGAAAAGTACAATTGGTAAATTAATTGAATCGTTAGATGCAAAACCAAATCCTCGCGACATTTTTAATCCAGTTGTCGGTTTGACGTTTAATTAATTTTTAATAAAAAATAAACACCAAACTGAAAACACCACATGTAGGGTATTATCAGTAGTAATATTCCTAGGGTCTTGATAATACCGAGATAATTTTGTCATAGAGAATGCTGAAAGCGTGTTGCTTGATAATAGCCCAAGGCCGCAGGCCGAGGGCTATTATCTTTGAGCAACACGCTTGAAGGATTTTCTACGACAAAATTTTGAGTATTTATCAAGACTCGAGGAGTATTCGATAAGATAATTTTTTACTTTGTAGATATCAAAAAATTGATTTTCAATCTGACGCTTAATACTTTTCAATACAATTTTTTTTATTTAAAACTACAGTTGTGAAAAGTACAATTGGTAAATTAATTGAATCGTTAGATGCAATACCTAATCTTCGCGACATTTTCAATCCAGTTGTCAGTTTGACGTTTAATTAATGTTCAATAAAAAGTAAACACCAAACTGAAAACACCACATGTAGGGTATTATCGCTGTAATACAGCGGTGATTGGATGAAATTTGACACATGACTTGAAATTAAGTAATTTGATTGGTTACTATATTCAGTAAAAAATTATCAGTAGTAATACCCCTAGAGAACATCATTTCAATAAGCATTTATTATCAGATGATACAAAAACAAATAAAATATAAAATTGACATATTTTAAACGTGATTAACTATTGACTGAACGAAAAAAGATAGAAACGTGCGGTTTTTCCCCAATAACTTTAAAATTTCTTCCCAGTTGTACAGGACGAGGAAAAAAATTGGCTATTTTCAAAAAAAATTACTTGATTTATTTAAATAGAATGCCCTGTATATTCTTACATCATCCGAAAACTGGGTTATTTAGCTTTTTAAAAATGCCAGCATGTTCAATTTAATTTGTACAAATAAAGAAGGTACGTGAATTTTAGTTTGTGAGAGTGAGTCTTATTAATTTCCATATTGCCAGTAGATAGTAGTAGATACAACGCAACCAATCAGAAAGTCTTATTCTGCCCATGGTGCCGAGATGGATGGCGGAATTGAAACATGCGTCCCGTTAGGATACCTGTTAAAACTAATAGCGCAGTTTTACTTTGACTTATGCATTCATTTGATCTCAACAGGTTGTAGTCACCCAGAAGAGTCTTTGATTGTATAAGCCCTACTAGATCTTTCCAAGGGTCAGATTCCGCAAAAGGGTTCAGGCCCCCAGAAAGGTATTTCACCCCCCCCTCTTTGCTAGTTCATCTGCTATTTCATTTCCTTCTATTCCAGTGTGTCCTGGAATCCATAGTAAGGTGACTATATAGTCTTCTGTATCCTTTATCAATCTTGAACTGGGCGCACTTTCTTATGGCGTGGATTTCCGCTTGAAAGATACTTGGGATTTTTCCCAAGCTCTCAGAGTAATTGGTTCCTGTCTCGAACACTCCTATCCCAGTTCCTTCTATTGCTTTTGAGCCGTCTGTGTACCATTGAATGGCATCATTTTCAAGTCTGGTAATGGTATTTGGATCCCATTCTTTCTTGTTGCTTAATTTCGTAACGAATATCTTTAGTAGATACCTATGATTGTGATTTTTGTTTTTATTATTGGAACAACTACGACGTAGTATATTCAATTAATATTATACAACTACCCTTCTACCTATTTTCAATTAATTTATTAGACACCAGACCTTGACAATTACTAAATTGTTCATATTAACAGATTGGTATTTATAATATAAATATTTGCTGTTATTATAATCGAATATGTTCAATCATAAAATATCTTTCGTAATGATATTGTATTTTGCATATTAACAATCGTCAATTTTTTGAAAAACAAAGTTGATGGGTGTGCGCTGTAAATACATTTCAATTTATAAGCGGTGTGTCCGTTTAGATACAGTGTGATCCACTTAAAATCACGACACTTAATTATAGTTTTTAATTCTCATTTTTGACAAACTTCAAATTTGATATACATTTATAGGAGGCTTCAAAAAACGTCGTTATATATAGCAAATAATTCCCCGTGAAGAAGTTTTTTTTTAATTGTTAATTTTATTTTTAAATAATTATTCTGCTTGATATAACGACAACAGGTAGACGTTTGAAATATTTAGCTGAATATTCATTATTATAGATAATGGTACGGTACCCTTCATGAGGGAGTCCGACTGGCAACATCTACTTATATCAGCATCGTATATTTAAAAAAGGAAACCGTAGCATTATACGAATTGGACATTCGAGAACTGTACGTTTACCACAAAAAAATTAGTGGAAACATTAAATTGAATTGTAAAATTTTTAATTTGAAGTTATATTACAGTTTATAAACATTTTTATTTTCTAGATTTTTTCTTGAGTGGGTCGTATAAGAAATATGCTGTTCGACTCGTGTGGATTGTCCATATCGCACTTGAACGATTGAGCACTCCGCCTACGGCGTCGTGTTCAAACTTCGACCTCGTGCGATATGGCCATCATATCCACACTAGTTGCACAAACTACTATTTTCTTTAAAATATGCCCTTTTACATTTAAAAACAACCTGCCAAATGTCAAATCAATTTATCCATCCATTTTAAGGTTATCGAATTAAAACATTCAAGTATTTAAAATTTCAACACCCTGTATACACAACCTACCGTCCTGACAACAGATGCTGTAAATAAACAAAAAAGATCAATCGCGCAAAAAAAATTATGGAAATAATAGTAAAAATTTATCCGAACAAATTCAAGTAGATCACCAGCACTGCGAATACCAGCTTTGCATAAAATTTTAATGTAGCATCGGTGGTTCAGTGGTAGAATGCTGGCCTGCCACGCGGGCTGCCCGGGTTCGATTCCCGGCCGAAGCATATGAATCGCTGCTTCGTAAACGAGAGAGAGACTCAGGAGAGAGCACACGCACGCAATTAAGGCACATAACGAAGCAACGTAACATAACGTAACGTAACGGTCAGATCTTTTGCGTCGCGACCCCCGGTCGCTCAAACATGACCTGACGTAAAGAACTAAAGTTCCAATAAATTTAAACTTCTTGTGTTCCTTTGAATAATTTAAAGAAAAATATGAGGACGTCTTCTTCAAAGAGCTGTAGCTCCCGACTTGAAATCACTGTAGTTTCCGTTTGGCAGGAGAGTTTCTGGACACCTTGTATAACAAAAATGGGGTAGAATTCCTAGACTTTTTTAAACCACCAAAACTTGTTCATCAAATGTCAATTATAGCTATATAAATATTTAAATGAAGTAGTATCAATTTGTTTTGCATAATAATATTTCTTGCTCTGTTTTTTGTTGGGGTGTAGGTAAATATATGGGATATTTAAAAAAATAAAACTAAAAATTGGAAACACTTTCTTATTAAGCAGAAGGAGATTCCATTAAACTGTCTACTTTGATATAAGTTTACCGCGTAAAATGCTAGCTATACCAGTTTCCATAAAGATGTTTTAAATGGACACTATGATTAAAATATTTTGTCTCATTTTATTGAAATGGTGCAAGTTCTCTCCTCCAGAGAAGATAACTTCACTGGAATTGGGTCCGTAGTCTGATTACAAGTTGTTTTGAAGTTGTTAATAGTCCTTTGTACAATAACAAGGAAATGCCAGCTCACCAGCGCATCTGATGGGTTTGTGGGGTAATTGCTACATCGATTTTTCTCTTTATTATTGAGTTTCAACCTTTACTCCGTGGGATATTCAATATCCCCTTTACAATTTTCAATTTGTAATGAAAAATGTAATTTTTTATTTCTATTTTTCTTGCTATTCAAAAATACTATTAATTAATTTATTACTCGTATATTAACAGAGCTGCTTGTAGAAGTCTAAAAAATTAACAAGTTGTGAACAATTTTCTTATAAAACGAGATTCTTTCATACGAATGTAAAATAGTTCCTTATTCCATTAATATCTTAATTAATTATTCAGATATGTACCCCTTAGAATGTACTACTGTGACAATTAACGTGTTTACCACGTAGTTTATTCTTCGATTTAAGTAGTTTGCATTTTAGTGAACGTAAAAGAATTTTCAATAAAAATACTCAAGGTGAAGAGGTGATACCTAATATTGTTTTATTTAGTGCAAGATGCAGTTTGTTCATATTAAATATTTTCTAATTATTAGTATTATATGAAAAATGTGTTCAAATTAGTGGAAGCCAGCGCTAATTTAAGTTGGGATCTGTTCAAATATTTGGGTCTTTTTACATCTACGGAAATATTGCAACTACTATTTTATAAACATCAGGGATATTTAGAGTATTTAAAGGGTATTCAAAAATAACTAATTTAATAATTTTTCAAAATTCCAAGGGGTATTCTTTGCGGAGAGCAAAAAGTTCAAACAACGCATATCAAATTTTTAAGCTAGTCAAATGTCAATTAAAGGCTATAAGTGTTGCGATCCTTAGTGGATCACACTGTATAAAAATAGTAGATGTGCTGAAGGTCCATATTTTGAAATTATATCGAACTATACAGAGTGCTGCATAACTCCGTTACAAACAAAACATATTATTTTTCAAATGGGAACCCCTGTATATTATACCCAATTCGGACTGGTTACATTTTTTTGAAGCTTTTGATATGAGGTTTTGCCACGTTATAAGGGTCCTTCAAAAGATATGGACACGTTTCTTATATACAGGGTGAACGGAAACTCGAACCTGTCATTTTATTTCTTCTTTCAAATGGAACACCCTGTATTTTATAGCAAAAATAGAATCTTCGATTATGTAACTTCAGTTTTTGTCAAGCATTCCCTATACCCAAAGTTTATAAAAACACAGATATTTTGTAATATTTATTGTAAACTATTATTATTGACCTATTATGTGAAAGCAATAAACGTTGTATGTAACAAAAAATCCTAATTAATGATGAATTCTAATGAATAATTCATTCTAAACAAAACTAGCTACCAAAAGTATAATCCTAACCGTAATATTAAGCTGAAGGTTCAAAGTGTTCACCGTTAACATCAATGCAATGCTGTAAGAGGGTATATTTATTTTTTTCGGGTCTTGTAAGGAATAAGTTTATAAAATCCCCGGCTATTAGAGATGACATGAAAGAAATAATTAGTGCGGCTTTTAGATCTGCTAACTTTGATATGCTGAGAAATGTTAGTCAATCATTTGAACTATTCGGTACAAGGGTACAAGCATAAATTTTGCTATTGGTGGAAATTGGCGCTTTATCAGGTCTACTGACACCTTGCATGCCTATTTTTTCAAAAAAATATAAACTTTACTTTTAAAACGACTTTAAAAATCATTAAATTTGAAAGTCCGCCAAAACGCGCTTTACGTCATAAAGATGGCTGCCGCATGGAGTGACGTCATTTGTTTACGTTCTTATTCGTGTATCACGCTCTGAGTTCTTGTGACCTAATTTGTTTCTGAAAGCTTTAAAAAAGAATAAAGCTGAAAAAAAACTTTGTATTCCAAGTATTGCATTGTTCCAGTGTATAAATCAACGTCTATTAAAACTCCAAACAAAATATTTGTTACTTTAGATGGTGGCGCAAGCAAAAATACACTCAAGAGAAGGGCATTACTTTTTTTTGTGAAGACCATTTTAATGTAGGTACCTACTTCTATGCTGGTAATTTTTATTCTTCAATAGTTTGAGGTTATGTACCTATATGTCTAGGAATCAACCATAAAAACATCATTTTCTTACGACCACACATCGAAATATGGTTGGTATATATTATATAAATAAGCCATAGGTTAAATCGTACTTACGATAATGCTTTAACTCCTCTTATTTCCTCTGCATTAAAGCAGCTGTTTGACTTCATAAATTCAAGCAGCATAAATGAGTCTACTTTGGGCAAGTTATCAGTTTGTGCTTTTACAAAACCTTCGCTAGCCATATCTTTACTCACAAAATATGAAAGAATAGTCACTGAACACTGAACTAGTAAATAAAATATATTCTTCCAAAAGTTTTAAAACATCCTCGGAAATATCGAATATTTATGACCACTTTCCACTTTACGTTGACTTTTAGAAATAAAAAAAAACACACACAAACACGTAATGGTCTCAAACCAACATATAAATGATATTTTTACGTCGATGAAGCAATTGATAGTTGATTAAAATACAATATAAACACACAACTACACATAACCTAATGCAATACCGGCCATATTGACATAAGTAAACACAAAAGATATGACATCACACGTATCATCGGTAGCGTTCGGAAATCCTCGGGTTGTGGTCGGAAAGTGCATTGAAATTTGAATTTTATTTTAAAATTTGGGAGTAATTTCCAATGGAAACTGCTTTATTTCCTATTATTAGTAATTTTTGATATCATATTTACTATTATAAATTAATATCCAAGCAAAATATGAAATATGCGTGTACTCTATTTAGCGTTGAATTTTCTTAAATACCACTAATTTGTTATTTTTTTAAAATTTCCCCCCAAATCCCCTGACAGGCCACGTGGGCGGTGTGTTAGATAAACTCCCAGGCCGATTTTTCTTCCCAGTACCACCCTGTATAATAAAATATTCATAGAACATCAAACTACACGTGAATTTTCGATAAATAAACTTTATTAATTCATTAACTAAACTTCCAATAAGTTACATAAACTATAAGGAACAAAAAATTGTCATATTCGTGTTACAAACATTTGTACATGTTCATGGGGTGCTTCCGGTTTAAGAACCACCTCTCCATTAACTTTGTAATCTTTGTATGCCAAACTATAAACCAACTCAGATCCGGTGGATTTAGCGACAGCTGCAGAATAGAAACTAGTGCATTCCATAGCCAGCAGTTGCGCTCCTTGTTCTTTGGCAATTTCTCTACAATATTAAAAAATGTAATTAACTTTCTGAAAGCACGTACTACCTGGCAGACAGTCTGAATCATAACTGAAGCCGCGAGAAGCCAATGGTTGGCACGTCCCCACTGGTCTTCCACCTTTGAAGAATACCAACACTTCAGCGATATTCATTGGCACGTGCCAAAGGTCGCCTCTACTTCGAATCGGCTTTGCCAATTGGCACATCACGTTAAATGGATTTGTCCTATTACAGATTCTGATTTTCTAGTTTTCTAACTCATACCTACTTACAATACGTGCCGCTGGTCGCGCCACAATCGATCTACCGCAGTATAGAAGAATGTAAAACCATCAATTGTGGTGACACAGTTATTTTATTGAAAAAAAAATAATTGTTGGGTACTAACTTTGATTTATTATGGAGTTGTTTTGCAATTCCTTTTCCTCTAACTGTTGCGTCTACAGATAAAATGAAAACATTCAATATTTTATCGACATCAGGATATTTTTCGAACAATGCAGCTTTTTCTTCTACGTACTTTAGCATATTTGCTATTTTTATAAATTTATTGTCAGTGATGGGAATCTCTGCGGCTGGCTTCCCTACAAACAGAAAATTCTCAGAAAAAAAAGCAGTAAAAAGACGAAAATATGAAGTCAAAATATTCAGAATGATGTTTCAACTCGAGAACAATGAATTCTCACTTGTGGTAGTGATTTTTATGGTTTCCGTAATACGCAGGCAAACAAGCAAGTCTTTGTTTACTACTCAATAGCCTTACAGCTTCCACTTGAAATGTCTTTTTCCAATAACCTACTGATCTAACAGCACACATTTTTCTGCATCTGTCGAAGGCCTACTGTGTGGTCTTTTGGAAGTGAGTGCCTTTGGATCAAAATGTACCTCTACGTAATTTGTTTCTTCGGCAAATGGAATCACCTCCCCTCCTAGCTCTATTGCCTTCAGACTATAGTTAAGGCTGTTTGCATGATTTCCGATAGTACCTCTGCAAAAACATAGAGATTCTACAGATAGAGGCAGCAAACCATAGAACGCTGTGTAAGTGGGAATGTAAATCTGAACTCCGGTGAAAGTGAAAGAGACAGTCGACCAGGAACATACACGCTATTAGAGAAAGGCAGCCTAAAAAACCCTTAACACAATCCTCTGCATTTTTTTGGTGAGTCACTACTCACCTCTCTTCAGTAAACCATTTATACAAACTCCCACTATTTTTCCATTGTACTCAGCAACTATGCTCAGTCCACTTTCAAGGTCTACCAACGTAAATTTTTCCAAATCCTCGCAAATCGGCGTTTCTTCGGTAATTAATTTCAAAGACTGATTACAAGGTTCGTCTCTATAGAAAAATTTTCGCAAGAAACCTCTTACTACTTCCTTTTCGTCTGGCTCTACGTATCTTATCGTTATATTGTTATTCTAAAATAATATAAATGTATAATTTTCTCATTTAAAAGACTTTTAAAGACTGTTTCAGTTACTTACATCAATCATATTCACAATTAGATAGACACTTAATCTTTATCACTTTATTTTTATCACTATTGGAGTAACAAAAATTACTGATGATATATCTGTAGGTATGATAAATTATATAATATGCATTTATCCTCTGTGCTATATCACGGAGACATAAATCGACTAGTTTTCTAATAGATACCGATAATAGGAATCTTTTTTTTAAAATCTGTTTCTATTGAGTTCAAAATATTGAATCTTTTTAAAATGAGGGGTCACACTAGTTCTATATTATTACACTGATTGCGAACAACGGATATATCAATTTATTTGCTGACTATTCTCAATTAGATATTGTGCTCCCTTGTTTTGTTTAGAAGATTTAAATCATAACATTTTTAAATTGTTACGAGTCTCTTTTCTTATTACCTTTATTTGCTACTACTATCGTGTCTCTCTCTCCCTCTAATTTTTCCTATTTCTTTTAATAATCTCTTTACATCTCTCATTTATTTTTTGTATCTCTCTTTTCCTATCTTTTCTTCCATATATTATCTCTCTAGCAAATTGAAATCTCGTCCCCATATAATATTGATACAAAGGCAAAGGGGAGACGTGGACAATTGTCAAACAGTTTAGAAGTTTAGCCCCAGTAGCGTAATTTCAAATCAGGGCCCCCCTGCAACTGCGGGCACTTAGTTACGCCACTGAGTATAGCGAATCGAAATAGATTGTACAGTGCTATTCAAAAGTCCCCTCCCCCCTCGCATCTTTTGAACGGCTACACTTACATTAATAAAATTTGGAGGGTGAAAATAAAGTGTTGTAAATTTCTCTACGAATAGTAACAGGTGACGTAATAGTAATAGATGACGTCACAGTGCTACTCTGGCCAATAATTTTGAATAGAACCTTATGGCAATTGATATCTCGTTTAAAAGGCTACATAGCCATATTAATTTTGTTTGGGTTTAAACTAATTTTGACAGATAAATTAAATAAATACCAAAATTATTATTTCACATTTAAATATTGAAGATTTTTCAGTCCGCCTCTGGTTAGTTGTCGAAAAAATTGACGTTTTTAATTTAATAGTATTTGTTGCTTTGCAAAGTCTTTCAAAATAGCTTAAATATTTAATTTTATTATTGTTTAACGAGACGTTTAAGATTTTACATAGGCAAAATGGTTCAAGCCGACAAAGTAGCATCTATCTTAATAATTGGTGAATCTAGAAAGAATCTCCATGAAGCGGAACGTTTATTAAATGAGAGATACCCAGATCGCCCTATCTCGAGAACTTATTTGAGGGAGCTTCTTCACAAGTTTAAAGCAACAGGTAGTGTTCAAAATGCCAAACAATCTGGTCGACCAACATTTAGTGATGATAAAAAAATTTATAGTTGCAGAAATGGTAGTAAACCCTATTTCCTCTCCATCTAATGTTGCGTCTATCTGTGAAGTGAGTAAAAGTACAGTACAGAGAGAGTTGGCTAAAAATAAATTTCATCCATACAAGTTAAAAAAAGTGCACCACCTTTCGGATGACGACCTCGACAGAAGACTCGAATTCTGTGAATGTATGACAAATTAAATTAGTCAAAACCCACATTACACAAAAACAATTTGTTTTAGTGACGAAAGTACTTTTTGCCTCAATGGAAATGTGAATACACAAAATGTAAGGTATTGGAGTGACACAAATCCTCACACCTTTCGTGAGCAACATACCCAATTTCCAGAAAAAGTCAATGTTTGGGCAGGTATTTTGGGAAACCACATAGTTGGTCCTGTTTTCCTAAATTGAAATTTGAGCGGTGAAGTGTATCTGGAGATGTTACAAAATGCAATTGAGCCGTTAATTCTTGAAATTCTGGAAGATAATCCAGATGAATTCGGCCATCTGGAAATAACATTTCAACAAGGTGGTGCTCCTGCACATTATTATGGTTAAGTAAGACGTTACCTGGATTAAGAATATCGAGGAAGATGGATCGGCCGGCGAGGTCTTATATAATGGCTACCTCGGTCACCAGATCTGACACAATTAGATTTTTTTCTATGAAGGTACTTGAAATCCAAGATTTATACTATGGCACCAGATAGCATTGGCGTTTTGAAAGAGAGAACTATTGAAGAATGCAATGCAATTTCAGCTGACACATTCGAACGAGTACGACAAAAGTTTACTAATAGGATGTGTTACTGTCAGGAAGTAGACTGAGCACATTTCGAACACTTGCTATAAGAATCCATTGTTGATATTTGATTAATTAAATTTAAAAAAATAAATTCAATAATTTTGGTATTTATTTAATTAATCCGTCAAAATTAATTTAAACCCAAACAAAATTAATATGGCTATGTAACCAATGTCAATGCCTTTCAAACCATAAGGTCAAGCCATAAGGTCCTATTTCAAATTATTGGCCAGAGTGGCACTGTGACGTCATTTATTACTATTATATACGTAGAGAAGTTTACAACACTTTATTTTCACCCTCCAAATTTTATTAATGTAAGTGTAGCAGTTCAAAAGATACGAGGGGGAGAGGGGACTTTTGAATAGCACTGTATATAACTGATAACGCTTTTGTTATCACTGTTCAATTAAAACATTTACCAATTATTTACTTATTAAGATTAAAAAAAACTTTATAACGGTATAGTGTCATAATTTACATTTTTTATCAGAGGTATTGACAAAAAAATTTCTATTCCCACTGGTCTCAAAACTAATGGAGAAATTGCTGAAAATTACTCATACATAGCAATCAAAATTCTATATAAGAAACCACAACAATATCATAACTATTATGATAGATCTTCCATAGAAGACAGATCTTCCATAAAGACAACAGCAACAAATCTAATGTTCCGATAAATATCGTTGAGTTTCTGTGAAAAAAATTTTCGTTGCTTTGTGCTTTTGTCAAGGGGCGATCTTTCGATAGTCATAGAATTATCCTGTTTATTCTAGACATGTTACTGATAATGAAATTTGACATATTTCGTTTAAAAAATGGTGCGTCTGATTGGTCTATTTTATGATAAGGGAAACAATTAGAATAAAACTCATCTAGTCATCAGATTACAAATTGAAATGCCGATTGTATCTTTCAATTAATAGTAATTATTGTTTAAAATCAAATTAAATAATCATGAATGCTTTTATCTGTCCTTCGCTATAATATTAAACTCTGTATATTAATTGATAAAAAAAAATTATCAAGTCCGGATTAAATTAAGAAAACTTTGGATATCCCTACGAGGTAGACAACCAGCATTGGGACTATACACGATTAGAAATATAGAAGAAGTAGACATTATTTTTATTGGTTACTTTAAAAATTTTAAAACTTCATTTCCATGAAAAGCTGATGTCAGTTTTAGCACAAAAATTATGGTTACTTGTAGCTATCTACTCCATCACTTAAGTTCTCTCTTCCTAGCACTAGCGGGCCTTGTTCGAGTTCATACTATGATTAATACGGACGCCACTGTTGTCCAACAAAAAATATCGTTCATAGGTAAAAGGTAATGAAATAAAAACACTTTAGGTAGAACAGTTTTACTTCAATGAGATCGTCTACAATATAGGCTGCTCTTTTTCAAAGAGGTAACATTAAGAGAGAAAAAAACCTCAGATTATATTCAAAAATAAAATGGAAAATTTATAAATAATATGGCAAGAACGAAGAATGCAGCTCTGTAATTATTCCTTAACATTTAATTTTTTTTAGTTATACAATATTTTATTATGATTGAGATAGAACAAGAGTAGGATTATTAAATTTTTTATGACTACTTTAAATTTAAGCAAATTGCATATTTTTTACATAAAATATACAGAGTGAGCCATGAGAAACTGTACTTTCTGCCATCTCGTATTCATGCTAAAATTAGAAATATTAAATGTCAGTTAAAAAGTGTCTACTGCCACAGTTTAATATTGTAAAGGGCAAAATAAATTACAACATACGAGGTACTCACCCTGTATCGATTGTGGTACTTACTAATATTTAATTGTTAATCGATTAATTATTATTTCCATACTCATTATTCTTTCTCGATTACAGCTAAGACTCGACAATATTCAAACATTCATTATCTGATACCTAAGAAAACTTGAAATAGTTTTCTCGCTTACAAAAATATCATCTAAATGAAAGCTCACAGACTCTTTGAATAAAAAAACATATTTTTTTATGACAGTTTCTCGATTAAATCATTCTATTAGACCCCCTTCCCTTCGTAAATACCCCTAACGTTCCGTCCTTGTGCTTATTGTAACCAGAGTTGCAAATAATGCATTTTTTTAATGCGCTCATTTTTTTCATAATGGGTAATGTATTCAATTTCCATTACTCATTTATTTTTTTCTAATGAATTAGATTAATTCCATTAATTTTTTTTTAATGAACAATGTATTTTTAGTACATTTTAAATTTTAATTCTTAATGAGTAATGAGAAATTTTTCATTACAATTTTTTGTCTAAATAATTAATGTAATTTTGTTTCATTACTCATTTTTTCTTTTATTTTATTGTGTTGAAACAAGAATTCCTCGATAATAATTATTCCATCTACTGAATTTTGCAAGATTTCGACTTTTTTTTTATTTTCATTGAATTTAACATTTGATTTCCGAGAATTGAAAAAAATTTGACAAATAGCAAAAATGATCTCAAAATTTGATAATTTTTTCAAAAATTCAAAACTTTTTCGAAAATTCAATTTTTTTTTAAAAATTAAAAATTTTATCAAAAATAGAAATTTTTTTCGAAAATTCAAAATTTTTTCAAAAATTCAAAATTCCAAAAAATGAAAATTTTATCAAAAAATCAAAAACTTTTGGAAAATCAAAATTTTTTTCAAAAATTCAAAATTCCAAATATGAAAATTTTATCAAAAAATCAAAAACTTGGAAAATCGAAATTTTTTTCGAAAATTCAAAAATTTTTCGAAAATTCAAAAATTTTTCGAAAATTCAAAAATTTTTCAAAAATTCAAAATTTTTTCAAAAATTCAAAATTACAAAAAATGAAAATTTTATCAAAAAATCAAAAACTTTTGGAAAATCGAAAAATTTTCTTAAGAAATTCATCTTAAAGAATAAAGACCAATACAATAGTTTGATTTCTATTAACCCTCCTGAAAATTAGTCCAGTGGGAAAAAAATCACTAAAGTATTTCAAGTGAAAAATGTGATATTCATTTTTGATCTAGAAGTTTCTAAAAGTAAACTTATTTGAGATTTGTATTGTTTCAATGACACATTTTTTTTAATGAATAATAATGTAGTTACTCATTAAAAATGTTTTAATGGATACTGCATTATTACACTACTCATTAAATGGTTTAATGAGAATTGAATATTTTTACATTGAAAATATATTTTTAATGCACAAAGGACCAGAATTACATTTTCATTAAAAAAAATGACAAATGCATTATTTTTTACATTAGGATTTTTGCAACTCTGATTGTAACTCGCCCAAAACAGCGTCGTCAGTACAAATGTTTCGTTTCCTTCTTCAATCAGTGTGTACTGTCATTTTAAAGTTTTTGTAGGACACATGTCATCGAAGAACGTGTTGAGATTACATTGTTAGATAAATTACGTACAAAATTAAAAGTTGCCTCTTTGTCTATAGTGTTGTGCAGTTTACACATAAAAAATATCACAAAAACTGAGCATTATTACATATTCACATCAAGAAACTGTCATTCCAACATAGTATGATACACCTAACGTATCTAATAACCAAAGAAACTGGTAACTTCAATTGATAACGAAATCACTGATGAAATTGCAAGGAAAAAAGGTCAGACTCGATTTGAGTATAACACTGGGTCTCCTTTCAAATCTGCCAAAGAAAACTATCTCGGGACCGGATAAACCGCAAGCTTAGGACAGCCCAAAGTCTTTATCAAGGTATCTTCAAAAGTCAAAGCAGTAAACTTGCTAGATACGGAAAAGGAGAAGATCTTACTGAGCTATCAAACACGAGTATGTACTTGGCTTATTCTGTGCTACTGTTCAACTAGTTCTCCAGACATTTGCGGGCCTGTGGTCGTTTTAGTGGGGTATCCAATGGAAATCTAAGAAACTAAGTCACTGACCAAAGTGCCAGGCTCAATTCATCTGTCCAAAGCTATGCCGGGAACCACTTTAAATCTGTCAAAGTGAAAACCATCTCGAATAAGTCCGCAAAGCAAAAGTCGACTGAAATATGGTACCAGATTTAAAGCAAGCTAGGTATGAACAGGATGAAGATAAGGACTACAACTTGAGTTCTTACTGAACACTGTAGGCTAAACTTTCCTCTTAGCAGAATAGGGCTAGTGGATAACACCAGGTGTCATCTCTGCCCAGAAGAAGATGAATCTGAGCTACTGCGTGACCAAGTCTGTCTCCAGATGTAGGGGATTAGGCTAAAATTTAGTTGAGGTACCATGGGGTATCCTACTGCTTACGGTCCCCTGCTTAGAGTCCAAACTTAGTATTTGTGCGCCTTAGGGATAATCTCATCACAAATTATCAACTTCCTTGTGAAGATTGAACTTCTATATTGGATTGAGGCTCAATATACACTGTGGGCCGAAATAAAGGAGTACATTGAAGTTGAGCTTCAAGAGAGACTGGGGAAATTTCACTCCCTCAAACAAAAATCTCTTGCCGTGGTCAATTTCTGATGGTTCTGGTGGGGTTAATAATTTTCAGCTGTAATGGTCTGACTTATCAGTTCAAGTGAAGTTAACAATTTCTTCGAAAAAAAAAATATACACTTATACATGATATTGCACGAGAAATTAATCTGTTGTGTGCATAAAGACAAAAGGTACAATTTTATAACCCTTAAAATTACTTAATTCACATAATATTCTTTTTTTTTCACACTTTCGCAAGACTTTTAGACTAGAACGTTCTGAGTTTGAATATTTACAACATAAATAAATATTTATATAATATATATCATTGTGAAAAAGAGAGAACAAACAAAAAAAAGTATCACAGAGAAGAAGCAACAATTATCGCGAGTACAAAGTTTCAAATATCTTCAAAGTCACGAGGTTGAAAATTTTATTTTTAGGAAAAAAAATCAATGGGAGGAGTAATATTTAAAAAAAAATTATAGCTTCAGTATACAGGGTGCTTAAAAATAATCCAGCTGCTACTTCAAAAAAAATATTCAAAAAATAGAGTGATCCAAAAAAATCTAATACACAATTTTTATTTTTATGTAAAAACTACTGGCAACATTGTAATTAAATTTAGTGCGAATACGATTTAGAAGCTAACACATCTAATGGATGTTTTTTTTTTCACTTTCACTAGCTGCACAGTTCGTAACAAGTTATTGTGTTGGCATATAAAACGTACCCATACAACATTTTATTACAGTGTTGCCACTGCTGCTACTCTTTTCATGAAACATCCTGTAGAAAAATTATTTTTTTCCTAAAAAAATTAAATTTATAATATACTTCTTCTTCCCGCAGATACAGTCATTAATTAACACTAAAACAATGCTTCTGTTTTTCGGGTACTTATTGTAGAAATAGTGTGCTGTAGCAGTCGAAAGCTTCTTCACTAAATAACGAATGGGTTATTATTGGCTAAGGTGTTGCTTATGTCGGGCAAATTACTGAAAACAAAAATACCATGCAATAAATAATACAAATTAGTAGTTATGGAAGAATAACATTTTGAAAAATATTTTTCAAAAACAGTGACTGTTCAACTAAGAGAAAACAACTACTTCCCGGGCTATAGACACCAACGGACATTGAATTATGCTTCGGTATTATTTACAAGCTCTAAAGCATGGTCCACACTAGGTCGGAGTAGGCCGGGTGGGCTGAGCCGCGTTGCTTTAGACGCCCCGGGCGGCCTTGACGGGTTAGAAAATGCCGGTCCGGGCCGTGCCGTGTCGATCCCAATCCACATAAAGTAGGTACAGATCAAAGGAAGCCGAGCCGAACAAAAATATAGAGTGGGGACGTGCCGAGTGGATTTTTGGGGGCTGATTTAAAGCGAGTATCACCACAGCCATGGCTGACATAGCACCGTCATAGTCGGTAATCATTTTGAAAACAATAAGGACACTTTAAAAAAACTTCTAAAAAGTACTCTTCAACGAAGTCACCAGTCTTGGTGTTGAAACTAAATAATGTAGGTAGAAATAACCCGGTCGGCTTCGTTTTCGGTGTGGACGTCGTGCCGGCCCGAACGTACCCGCCCGGCTTAGCCCACCCGGGTCAATCCGCCCGGCCTACCGCAACGTAGTGTGGACCCTGCTTATGTACAGAGTTCGGCAAAAGTCCGGGACCGGACAAATATCGAAGAAAATATGAATTTTTTGGAAAATATTTTTATACCACAAATTCAACTCCATTTTGAACTATAATTTGATAATATTTTGAAATATACAGGGTGTTCCAATAAAGTGTGGCGTACCAAAGTTATATTTTTTCTTATGAAACACCCTATATTTTATTGCATTTTCTGATTGCCCCTAAGAAATATGATTCTCCTCCATAATGGTTCCCTATACCTAAATACAGGGGGATCCGAGTTATGCTGATTTTTAAAAAAATAAATATTTCGAAAAAAATTAATAACTCATTGATATAACAAATTCTAGCAAATTTTCATATTGGACATTCGTTGAATGTATTCCACGAATAAATACTAATATCTCTTTACAGGGTGTTCAGAATTTTCAGTTTCATTATTAGATCATTCAATGTGCAGTATCAGGCTTATTTTAAATGGAACACCCTGTATTTTGATGATTCATCATATTCAAAAAAATGTCCTCTTTCGAATGGTATAAGCGTGTCCTATACCTAAGGTATTATACTTTTCGTGAAATGTACAATTTTCTTAAATTTGCTAGATTGATTTTGAAACATCTGCAATTCTCTCTAAATTTCAAACTAATGATCTTGGCATAGTTGTTGTCAGAAACTTAATAGATCACGTTTTAAGCCTTCAGAAAATATAGGGATTTGCTATCCTATACCGAGTGGTTAAAAAGATATAGCCACTATCACAGAAAAATCACTATCCACTTAGAGACATTTTATGAATTAACCAAAAACAAAAAAGTTCCACACAAAACGAGTGTTATGTTGAAGATTGGTTTAATTATTATTATTTAGAACATTGAAATGCAACATGAGTGAAAACGGATCTAACAACAAAAGTAATAAACTTTTTGTTTTTTGTTATTTCATGAAATGTCTAAGTGGATAGTGATTTTTCTGTGAGACTGGCTATATCTTTTTAACCACTCGGTATAGGATAGCTGAAACCTATATTTTCTGAAGGCTTAAAACGTGATCTATTAAGTTTCTCACAACAACTATGCCAAGATCATTAGTTTGAAATTTAGAGAGAATTGTAGATGTTTCAAAATCAATCTAGCAAATTTAAGAAAATTGTAAATTTCACGAAAAGTATAATACCTAGGTATAGGACACGCACATACCATTGGAAAGAGGACATTTTTTTGAATATGATCAATTATTAAAATACAGGGTGTTTCATTCAAAATAAGCCTAATACTGCACATTAAATGATCTAATAATGAAACTGAAAATTCTGAACACCCTGTGAAGAGATATTTAGTACTTAATCGTGGAATACATTCAACGAATGTCCAGCTATTTAGATATAAGAGAATATTTGCTAGAATTTATTATATCAATGAGTTATTAATTTTTTTCGAAATTCTTTTTTTTAATTTTTTGGGAAATTAAACCACAATATTTTTAAATTCTTTACTTCAACGTTTCGGTAGCGTTCCAGCTACCGTTGTCAAGAAAAAATAAGTAGAAATTAAGTAATTTTTTATCCCTAACTGACACAACAGAAAAAATTTGACAATTAGGGATAAAAAATTACTTAATTTCTACTTATTTTTTCTTGACAACGGTAGCTGGAACGCTACCGAAACGTTGAACTAAAGAATTTAAAAATATTGTGGTTTAATTTCCCAAAAAATTAAAAAAAGAATGAATAATATACCACAAGGAACATACAGAAGATATTTTTTTCGAAATGTTCACATTTTCAAAAAATTCAGCATAACTCGGAACCCTCTGTATTTAGTTATAGGGAACCATTATGGAGAAGTATCATATTTTTAGTGGCAATCAGAAAATGAAATAAAATATAGGGTGATACGCCACAATTTATTGGAAACCCTTGTATATTTCAAAATATTTTTAAATCATAGTTTAAAATACAGTTAAATTTGTGGTATAGAAAGATTTTCCAAAAAATTTACATTTTCTTCGATATTTGTCCGGTCAATTTTCACAGGAAACTGTAAAATTAAAACTTTCCAAAGTAAATGTCAATGATAAAGTTTTGTCAAGAGCCGTCAACATATCAACTAAAGCAAAATAAGAAAAAGTATCTCAAGTATAGTAATTTGTATTGTTGCCAACCAACTCGGTCCCCTGTGTCGTTTCAATGATTTACGACATTCTCTGCACATTGACTTTGGAAAGAGTATGACGATATATTCTTACCTTTCAATATATAATCTGTCAACAAAGTGGGCACCGTTGGACTATCTTCATTTATAGCTTTGAGTACTGAAACAAAAATATAACAGTTGAACGTTTTCAAAGTGTCAAAATTTCGAAAAAAAAAACACAAGAAAAAGTAGTAGGCGCAAAAGTTTATTATGGTTTGATATTTGTATGTTCAGTTTATTTATTCGTAAATAAATTCACAACCTCTATTTATTGACAAGTTGATAAAAAAATAACTAAAATAGTTCAAATGAATCAGAATCAGTTATCAATTAAAATATATCAGGAAATGTTGATTAATTAGGCCACTCTGTATAGGTATACTAAAAAAAATTAGAACAATAAAGAAAAAATAAATATATTACTTACTTTTAATAAGAACCTGTAAACTTTGGTTATCTGGTGTTCCGTTGCCTATGTGATATGGAATTACAGTTGTCAAATACTGGAAAAAATAGCATATGTCAAATAATCTACAAGGCTATAATGAAATTAAGCATTTTCAAAAGAAATTAAGCTCCAAGTGTTTTTAATGGTCAGATTGTGAAGTTCTGAATAACGACAACAAAGATTCTTTTTTTAATTTCTTGGGAAATTAAACCACAATATTTTTAAATTCTTTATTTCAACGTTTCGGTAGCGTTCCAGATACCGTTGTCAAGAAAAAATAAGTAGAAATTAATTTTTTTATCCCTAACTGACACAACAGAAAAAATTTGACAACTAGACAATCAAAAAATTATTTTGAAGTTTAAGACTGCAAAAATTTTGTTATCAAATTTTTATTAAGGTCCATTCATAGTAGATCACATCTCTGGTAAAATGTGAAATAAAATATTTTATTTTATGACATTCTAACGATATGATAGTCTACTAGAAATGGATCCAGTGAAGTGCACGTTCCAGGAACGGTTTTTATTGGGATAGCGCGTTTTTTTCGCTTATATTGGAAATGTTGTTAATAAAACGCGTTTCTTGATAGTTTTTTTGTGTATGAATATTTAAGTTTTTTGAAATATGTATACTCAGTTTTGTGATTAAATAAATAAATATAAATATAAAAAATACATAAAATATAAATAAATAAATTGATAAATTAATAAATAAAAAAGATTATGGTAAAAAATTATAAAAAAAATTGAACTAAATTGAAAGGGAGAGTTGGAAAGGAAATTTCATAAAATGTTTTTTTTTATTGGTGAACCATTTTACCTATTCAAAGCACGCCTCAGCGTGTTTAAATCGAACTTTAAAAAACGCGCGTGTTTTAAAGTTACCGTGGCAACATCAACAACTCGAGAAACGAAGTCTAAATCTATGGTCTAAATCATGTCTAAATGACAATTTTTTTATTATTGATCTGACAGGAGTAGTTTGTAACGTCAAAAATTTTATTCGAACAATATTTAACAATGTCAAATTTATAATTCCAAAGTGCAGCAATAAAAAAAATGTAAAGTATTCGTGGATAACTGGTCTTTAAAACAATCGCGCGTGTTTCAAATACCTTAATATCCACTTATACTTTAATATACTAATAACTTTAGAAACAGTTTTTAACAATTTTGGAGTAATTTGAAAGGAAATTAATGATGTATGGTTTATTTACGATAAAAAGATAGATAATATGCAAGAAATAGTAACATATTTGTTATTACTTTCTCAAAATCTTTTTGGAAATGTTAAAAAAATTTTAGACCTCAATATTAACCCTAAGTACCTTAGGCAGTTAATGTTAATATTAAGGACTCAAATTTTCAGGTTTTTTTTGACATTTCCAGCACAAAAGCTACAATAAACTGGAAAGTGAAGAAAAAAAGTTAGTTAGTGTTGAAAAAGGATAAAAAAAAAATAAATAAGTTGTTTAAACACTAAAAGTGTTTCAAGGGGGACAGAATATAAAGCAAAAATTAAAAATAAACATGTCTTTGTTACAAAAAATGTATCGAAAAAACCAAAAAAA
>CAJUYH010002227.1:20680-62096 GCA_910591685.1 Galerucella tenella | reverse complement strand
CGGATACTTAACTGATGGATAATATTGGCTATTGATAAACCGGGCCTCAGTGTATTAATTAAGTTATCTGTCAACGTCGATCTCACAAGGTCATAATATGTTATTATTATTATTGTTACCAAAATATCAAATCAAAATATCATGTATTCTTTGATATGACCTTGAATGTTTTTAAAATTGAACAAAAAACAATAGTTGGGCATCAAAACTAACTGTTTCCAAGACGGAACAGGGAGGCTACGGAAAATGTGCTGATTCAAAATGTCTGGTGAAAAATTGCGAAAATTCTAGATCATGCTCGCAGTAAGTGGAATAACAGTATTATATGAAAAATAGTATATTGTTCAACAAGTGGGGGAAGTTCAACTTTTCCAACGAATGTGGAAGTTTGTGCAAACACACGCAAACACAAGAGTGAGAAAAGTACTTTCCCACATGTTGCAAACTATACTTTTTCTACAACTGCACAAATTTGAAGAATACAATTAAAGTCTTTTAATTTTTCTGACAACTCGTCAAAATATATCAAAAGTACACTTTTCGAAAAAGATTTTATTTTTGTATTCCTTCTCCTCTCTCTAAATATTTCGTACGCCAATTCATACTTTTTTCTTGAAATTTCCGACAACAAATCCAAAGTTACTTTTGCAGCTTTTTCCAATATCTCTGGCGGAGTAATATTAAAATCGTCACTATTGTCAGTATCCACATTATTTATATCATAAATACTTGTACTGTCTTGTTGAATTTATATTTCTAATAGATATTTGCTTTTCATCATAGCACGATTGAAAATTCCTTTTACAATTTAAAAACTTCTCTTATAATCTGACAGTTTTGTTTGTGACAACTAAGTAGGTATTTAAAGCTGACAGCAGCATACTAAGTTTTTGTCGATTTTATTTGATTCTGCATATAATAGTATATTAAAGTATAAGTGGATATTAAGGTCTTTAAAACACGCGCGATAGAGCAAGTGTTTTAGAGACCAGTTATCCACGAATACTTTAAGCTATTTTTTTTATTGGTGCACTTTGTGTGTGTGTGTGAGGTTGTGATATTAACTGCGGATCCTTGCGGTTCCATTAGCCTAACCAATATTGGTGCACTTTGGAATTATAAATACTGGTCTATAACTACTACAACAACAAGAAATGGAAATCATAGATGGGAATAAGAACTAAATGTCAAATATGGTTGAATTCGTGATGTACATGATGTAGGTATACCTTGCGTTGTCATGGAAATGAGAAAACCATAAACTAATTTGTATTTTGATGGATGTTCAACCTTATTGAGTTCTGTGAATGTCAATAGTGTTAATTTAAATACCATTTCCTGAGATTTGAAAAATCGAAATATTAATATTTCAAACAATACCAACGGCACTTTCCATTTAAATTTATAAATTTGACACTGTTAAATATTGTTCGAATAAAAGTTTTGACGTAACAAACTACTCCTGTCAGATTAATAATAATAAAAATTGTCATTTATACCATAGATTTAGACTTCGTTTCTCGAGTTGTTGCCACGGTAACTTTAAAACACGCGCTTTTTTCAAAGTTCGATTTAAACACGCTGAGGCGTGCTTTAAATAGGTAAAAAGGTTCATCAATAAAAAAAATGTATGTGGCGTGGGCAAAGTGCCGTGAGAAATAATATTTCACACAGTATGAGCAATATTTGGTTTTGAAGTTAAGTTAGCTATGAGAAATACGTAACTCTTCAAAGCAGTTGTAGAAAATAGTATATTGTGCAACAAGTGGGGAAAGTTCAACTTTTCTCACGAGTGTGGAAGTTTGTAGTGCGAGCCCGAAGGGCAAGGGACGCAAACATACGAGTGAGAAAAGTACTTTTCCCACATGTTGCACACTATACTTTTTCTACGACAAAAACTTAGATAGTATGCTACTGTCGATTTTATTTGATTCTCCATATAAATGTATGTGGCGTCGGCAAAGTACCGTGAGAAAAAATCTTTCCCACGGCTTAGGCAAAGTGACACTTTGTAGTTTTATTATTCTTAATTTTTGTCTTGAATTTGGCTATTTTAGTAGTGGAAAAAATTCCTAACCTAACCTAACCTCGCACCTTATTCCGCTCGAAGCAAAGCCACTCGCGAAATAATCTTGTTGCTTGGTCAATAATAATAATAGTCTTCACCACCTTGGTGTATAATATACTATTTCATACTGCATCGTCAAAATAAAGCGTGCAGTTAATTGATACTTTTCATGTTTAATAACGAGCTGCTATCAACTTTTAAAGTGATTAAGACGCTAGCAATTCAATTTAAGAAAACGTTGTGCATACATTTGAAAAATAACAGTTTATCGCATTTCGATTATTACATAAATCAGTCACGTTGTTAAAAAGGTCAGAAGTATGAAAAGAAATATCGGTACACGAGATCACTGACAATGAAAAAGTAACTTGCGTGGTGAAAATGCATCAAAACAAGTACAAACGCTATTTTGCATGATAAAATATCCTTTAGTTTTTTTTTCAAAGAACACTATTTCCAGAATAACTACACTATTTTACAAACTAAAGATATAAAATAAATCTATTAATAAATTAAGGGAGTCTATTGTCACGATATAACCAAGGACGACTTTTCTAAGATGTAGGCGATGAACTTTTCATTTATACATATATTATAATGTTACGGTGAAAGTAAAGTGATGACTAACATTTACAATTTCAAAGAAGGGAAAGTACCTATTTGTCAAAGTGGCTGCCCAATTGCTGATACGGCCGAGGCCAAAACATCCAACAAAGAAGAACATTAGCTGATAGTTTTGATTTTGTGGTTGTGTTAGTTAATTTGATTTCTTTTTCGAATATTACTGTACTTTTGAGTTGCTTTCGTATAATATTGAAAAAATGAAGACAGTGATATCACGTTCAAAGCTCGCGCTTGCTTTCCGCACTTTTTATGATTTTTTTTATAGAAATCCAGCTCCAAACAAGAAAGAATACGGATAGGAAGAATACTGAGAATGCCTATTCGAAGACGACTCTTTGCACACTCAAATATGACCTACACTGTATTTCAAGCAGTCATCACTTAAAACTACCGCATTTGAACAGCTCGAGCAAAGTTTGCGATGTTCCAGACAATATAAATTGTATGAGTGCAGATGGTATTGAGTTTGTAAACAAGCCGAAGTAAAGTACGGGCGTGATGTAGCAGAGCTACGTCGACCTCCGTGAAATGTAGTGTAGTGAATTAGTAAAATTCAAATATCTCGAAAATCGTTAATATTTTGGAGATCAAAGAAGTATAGCTTTTTTCTACAGAAATGATGTGGCTAACCAAATTAAATAAGTAAGTTGTAAAATAATGAGCGATAAAAAATTTGTAGCTGATTTCATCTAATTCATATGGCGCATGTGACGACATCTACGGGTTAACTCAAATCCTCTCACACATTCTTGTTTACCCTTACAAAAACTAGTTCATACCCAATTTTCAAGTCATTATGTAGAAAAGTGGCTGATCTATTAAAAAAATCTTTCTTATTTTTTTCGCTTTAACATCCTGTACCTCAGTAAGGAGCAGACTAAGACCCATATTATTGTTAATGAAAATATTATTATTTTGGCCTTCTGAACGTAGATTTATTGTTGTTTGATATGTCAAAAACATCAACTTTTTTGCAAAAAATTACTGAAAACTGACCAAAAAAATATTCTAGAATCTACTATTTTTTTGAAACGTCGAAAAAAAAAAGAACTTAAATGAATTTTGATCACAACATTGACTTATCACAGATCTATATTCATGTTCAAAATTATATTGTTAATGTAAAGGTATTTGTGACCATTGTACTCTCAGAAGCTCTCGACATTGAAACTCATTGTAAATGTTGCCCATAAGTGGGGGAATTCGGAGTTCGTGCTCAATAGATTTCATCCTCCCGAGAAGTTGTCCTCCTAGGTCATTGTCCATCCTGTCCTTCCCAGGAAGGTGGACAGATCAGTAGGAGATATCTCCTTTATATCGGCAGGTGTAGACCAAGACTCACCGAACACTCACTCTCTTATTGACGATAACTCCGGACACTCGCATAAGATATGCCTGACAATTTCATCTTCCTGTTCACACATCCTGCATAGAGGTGTGTCCACTAGCCCCATAGTATGGAGGTGTTTCCTTAGTTGACAGTGACCTGTCAGAAATCCTACTGTTAAACGTAGGTTTTTCCTGTTCATCGTCATTATTTCTTCGGCGCCAGCTTCCCAGGGTCGCCCAGGGTGATCCTGACAAGACTGCATCCTTTGATTCCATCCCATCTCTTAAGGGAGTGAGCATTGGTGTAACGTTTGGCTAGTTCTGCAATAGTCGAAGTCATCAGGCCGTAGGTGTCACTGGGTCCTAAAATTTTCAGTCCAGCCGCTTCCCTGGCTAAAGAATCGGCAATGCGATTACCTTTACTCCTGCGGTGCCCTTTAACCCACCTCAGGATAATATTCTTATCTGCCGAGGCGTTAGAATAGTATCCAAATACTGACTTGTGAGAAACCCGTCTGTAATGATTCCGCCCCCATACCATTGATGTGCCACCTCCATATGTGTACACTTTCCGCACATGTCGCAATACAACATGGCATAACCTATATATGACGATTTAAAAAAAAGGAGACGACAGACTTGGGGTCCTATGTCAACTTCTTTTTTAGGGTATGTACATCACAGCATTATTTAAATAAGTTTCAAATCGACATGAAAACCTTGTGAGAATGAAAACATAAAATTTATTGATTTCCAATTATGATTTTGTCCACCACCGACTATCAACATTGAGAAAACTGCTTATTTGGGATAAATTGGATTATTTTTCATATAATCGTAAAAATATGGCCGATATAACGGCAGAAATATACACAATAGACTAAAAACCGATCCACGTAAATCGTACATAACACTTTGCGAGAAAGACTGTAGGGTTTCGTATATAAAGCACTCGATGGAAATAAAACAAACACTATTTCTGCTTCCTAATAGCTAAGAGCTTCTTTATCCCCAAAACGGTAGGAACGTATAAAGATGAGTTAAAAATAAAAGAAAAAAGTTACATTCTAAGAAAATACCCTGAAAGCGGGACGATAAATTGAAACATGTGGAACGTGTTCTATTTAAAGGATGTATTGTGAACTTAATTTATGGGAAAATTTTATCGGTTCGTGTCTATTGGTGGCTACTTTTTCAGGTAATTAGAAATAAGTATTTAATTTCTTTTTTGGGAAAAAAACCTTCAATTTGTTTTTGAATTGAAAGAATTGGTGCTATAGTACAAACTTAAACCCAATAATATCATTAGGTTAGGTTCTATGTGAGTGGGGGCCTTCTTGCCACCTCCACTGTGACCTTCGTTAGGTCTATTGTGGCTCATCCCTAGGGATTACAATTCACCCCACAAGCCTGTGCTTCTGACGAAGTCCATGGTTGTATTTGGTGATACTTTTTTGAATTCGTTTGGCTCTGAGGTACTAAAAGCAGGCTCATAGAATCAACTCTAATGGGGGAGACAATGGCGTACGTGCAACCAGGGGTTGTCCGCAGGCGGGAGTACTATCCCCGCTGCTGTGGAACCTGGTCATGGACGGGCTCACCAGAACCCTACACAGAAAAGGATTTAACATCATAGGATATGCAGACGACCTGGTAATTCTATCCCAAGGTAAATACAACAGTACAACCAGAGACAGGCTCCAGATGGCTTTAAATGTAGTAACAGGCTGGACTGTAAAAGAAGGGTATTAGTCCTTCGAAAACACAGATAATTGCGTTCACCAGAAGAAGGAAAAGGGCAGGACTTGGCCCTCTGACGCTTCAAGGTAAAACAATATGATTGTCGGATGAAGTAAAATATCTTGGGGTTACCCTAGACCCAGGCTTAACTTGGAACCGACACCTCCAGCACGTGATCAAGAAAGCAGAGGTAACCTTCATGTTTGCCAGACGCACTTACGTCACTAAATGGGGAATAAGACCCAGCATGGTACACTGGCTGTACAAAATGGTTGTCATTCCCAGGATCACAAATGCATCTCTGGTATGGTGGCCAAAGATCAGACAATCCTCTGCTATGATAAAACTAAGCAAGGTCCAAAGACTTGCATGCATTGGCATTACAGGGGCAATGAGGACTACTCCTACAGCGGCGCTGGAGACAATGCTAGACCTTCTTCCGCTACATTGTGTCATAATGTGCGAAGCAAGGGCAGCACTAACCCGACTGAAAAAAGCATCAGACGATAACGTGGCACATGGGAGAGGACACACAGAGATAAGGCATGTGGATGATGACATTTTCAAAATGCCAACAAACCACATGACCACCAAATATATCTTTCGCAAGAACTTCGAGATTGTCATCAAAGATCGAAAGGAGCTTGAGGAAGAGAACGCACCACCACTTAGTAGAGCGAATGAACTGATCTGGTATACAGACGGATCAAAAAATGAACTCGGCACCGAGCGGGCATATACAGCAAGACGAGCAAATATGATGGAATCGTATCAGAGCTATAGGGTGACATCTCGGCTAGTATGGGAATGCGGCGAAGACCTTAGAAGACTGGCGACTCGGAACAGTGTAACACTGGAGTGGGTCCTAGGTCATAAAGGAATCGCAGGCAATGAAAAAGCTGACGAACTCGCAAGAGTAGGATCGTCAACTCTGATGAACGGACCCGAACCTGCTGTGGGCATCCCCAGATGCTTAACGAGGTCATGGTTAAAAGGGTGGTTGAAAGAACAACACAATAAACACTAGAAGAATACGACCAGGCAAATACATGGGAGGAAATTCATAAAAGAACCATCAGAAAAAGTAGCGAAAGAACTGCTCTCAATGAGCAGGAACAAACTACGCACCATAACGGGGCTACTTACGGGACACTTTCCCACAAAGGAGCTCCTAAACAAAATAGGGCTGTATAACGGAGACCTTTCATGCAGAATATGCAAAATAACAGCTAAGGGTAGTATATGAACGCCTTCGAGTGAGAGAGCCCCGTTATGTCTGCCCAGTACGTGTGGGTTTTCCTCTCCGCCCGTGGCTGATCTAGCATTGCTTTCCGCAATGCCAAAAAATGGTTCAGGTCCGATAAATAAAATTTCTGATCCCCTTTTTGCCAGAGTGTCGGCCTCTTCATTACCCTCCACTCTTCGATGCGGAGGCACCCAGGTCAAAATGTCTGTTTTCCTTTCATTAAGTTGCGTACAAAATATACCCCAAAAATTTTTTTTACAAAAATCAATAATTATAGGCAAGCAATTTAAAGTTTTTCGCGCTATTTAAAATCATTTCAAAAAACCTCCAAAGCGCGCCAAGCTCGTAGATGGCATTCTGCATGATCGTGCCCAGCTGTAGGCCGTAGTCCACGTTCGTAAAATGTTTGTTCGTCTGTGATCTTGTTTTGACACCGTTAGTTTTTCGTTTCATTTTGTATTATCGATGTTTATAGATTAGCATCCAATCATTGAAATAATCTCTCAATTTTTGAGCTTGTACATGGCAAATCTGTTACAAGAGCAGATATCCTACTAGGCAATAGGTTTACGGCGGATTTAAGGAGTGATAGGAGTAGAGATTGTAGATACTGAGACCAATGATCACTTACGAAACCATTCTGTGGAGTAGTAGAGCTAGCCTATTGACGACGAGAGAAAGCTTCTCAAAAATTCAAAGACTAGTCTGTATATGTATTACAGAAGCAATGAGAACATGCCCAATGGCGGTCATGGATGTGATTCTCAACCTAACACAACTGGTGGTAAGAAGGGTTGTAGGAAAAATAAGATACAAACTAAGTAGAGAGGAAAAATCATTAAAAAAACCTTCTTCTCGCTCCTCAGAAATCAAGAAACCTGGGACATGAGGAGGTACAGCTAGTAAAAAAAATCGATAAGGAATTGAGCAACAAGATAATATTATCCTGAGGTGGGTTGAAGGGCACGACAGGAGTAAAGGAAATCGCATTTCTGATTCTTTAGCCAGGGAAGCCGCTGGACTAAAAATTCTAGGACCCAGTGACACCTACGGCCTAACGACTTCGACAATTGCGGAACTAGCCAAACGTTACACCCAAGCTCAATCCCTTGAGAAATGGGATGGAATCAAAGGATGCAGTCTTGCCAGGATCTCCCTGGGCGACCCTGGATAGCTGGCGCCGAAGAAATATTTGGCGATGACCAGGAAAAACCTACGTTTAACAGTAGGATTTCTGACTGGTCACTGTCAACTATGGGGCTATGGGGCTAGTAGACACACCTCTATGCAGGATGTGTGAACAGGAAGATGAAACTGTCAGGCATGTCTTATGCGAGTGTCCGGAGTCCGGAGTTATCGTCAATAAGAGAGTGTGTGTTCGGTGAATCTTGGCCTACACCTGCCGATATAAAGGAGATGTCTCCCAGTGACCTGTCCACCTTTCTGAGAAGGACAGTATGGACAATGACCTAGGAGGACAACTCCTCGGGAGGATGTACAATGGGTCACATGAGGCCTAAGTGCTGTGAGCCTACACACTCACCCTCCCTACTCTACAGATACATATAAGCAACAAGATGGGATGGTATCCAAATACCATCACCATACTTGGAAACGTACACTGGCTCGAAAGAAATGGAAAGAGCTGGGATAGAACGGTAAGGGCCAGGAAACAAACACCCCAAATGTTTGGGAGGAATCCCAAGTATTTTTCAAGCGGAAACCCACGCCGTAGAAAAGTGTGCCCAGAACAATATTGATGGAGGATATAGGTGGCAAAGGATTATTATCATGTTGGATAGTCAAGTAGTCGCTATGTTCCAAAAGGGTAGAGCAATGTCTAGGCAAACTTAAAATGAACTGGGAGAAAATAGTATAGTCTCCTTTCTGTGAATTTCGGGACACACAGGAATAAAAGGAAATGAAAAAGCAGGTGAACTAGCAAAGAGACGGTCTGAAGCACCCTTTTAGAAGACGGAACTCTTTTGCGGTACCATTTCCAATGTAGAAATAGGCAGAACAAAAAAAGAGAAGGTATAACCATTCGAAAGATTCAGTGGGGCTTGGATGATCAAAAATACTTCTGGGTGACTGGCACCTGTTGACAACAAATGAATGACCCTTCGTAAGGAACATGGACACCTGAAAAAGCTCAGTATAATGGAGGAAGTGACCTCCAACCACGTACTTGCGGATTGCACAGCAATTTAGAATCCTAGGGCACAACTACTTGGAGACTACTGGATAGAAGAGGGACACTAATCCAAACTAAAGCTTAAAGGAAACATGCCTAAAGGAGCTACTAGTATCTGAGGTTTTTCTGAGAAACTGAGTTGAAGTGAGGGTACAGAATAGATCTTTCAGATATCAGTGAATGTCACCCTAATATACATACATATACTTTAATTGGTTTATCTGAAGCCGTGGAAGGAATGCATTCGAAAACATTCGACATTGCCACTTTCAACTATGAAAAAACTGAAGTGTTAACTATGTAGTGATAATAATTAGAAAAGGGTCTTTTTTTTATTAACAATATCAAAAATATGATTGAACGTTAATTTTATAATGTGTTTGTTTTCTTGGATTTATTCTATTAACATTATTTTTTCAATTTATGAATATTTAAAATAACACTTTTCCAAATTTGTTATGGGCTTTTTGAAGCTCTGGTATGTACGAAAACCATAATGACCACATCCTCCGAATTACATAATTGGTGATTTGTATCGACCAGCTGACTTCTTAATGGCAAGCGCATGCGTGATATCTTCCCTCTCACTTCGTCATTTGACTGATATTGATTATCCAGTGGCGTTGGTATTGACAGTTACCTTTGTATTTTCAGTTTTACTTGGTAAAATAGGTACCGTAGGCCATTTGTACGTTTGACAGATAGGCGCCATGTTTTTCCTCGCCTCTTACCGAATCCCCGTAGCTTCAGATAAACTTGCCAAACTTATACTATACATTTGTTGTAGTTTGAAGGGGTGGAAAAAGATAGTATAAGTAGTATAAATGATTATAATGACATGAATGAACAATGTGGTGTTTGGGATGGAGCGTGAGATTATGACAGACATCTACGAATTTGATAAATTAGCTACTGTTTTTTTCTTGGTACTAAATTTATCGTATATTTCACAAATTTCCTCGATATAATTTTGGAATTATTGAGCGACTATTATTATAATCGCCAAAATTACACATCGACGAATTGATTCTAAAATAAAACTCAAATTTCAGATGCGATAAACATAGTCGACCATTTATCAAAATCTTGTTATATTAGGTACCTTTATATACAATATAATATAATAATCTTATTCAATAAGCTGGTACCCTGTATGCAACAATATTTCTAGAGTCCTTCAATCTTGTCATTGATGCTAGATTAGATAGAGATGGGTGCTAATAAGGGTTTTGATGAAGTTATCCAAAACTATTTCTGATTTCATCCTTGGACCTCTATAATTAGGTTACGTATACCGTAGTAGGAGTGTACAGTATATAGTTTAGGCCCTGAAACTTCTAAAAACTATCTTCTGCTGTCAGTTCAGCGTTTACATTAATTACGGAGATGGGTCCATCAGAGTAAGTTGAATATTCTTGTTGAAATATTATTTATTTTGATTTGTGTCTTCTTGGTTAATTGGACAAAATGAAATTAGACGTCAATTCTCGCCCTCAATTTAATTATCAAGTAAGGGTAGAGATCACTCCAAAATATGTTAATTGTATTGTATTTTCAATAATTCGTGTACTCTATTCTTTTCTTAACCATGTCAGTGAATTCATCTCGATCCCCTCTTTATCTTAATTATAACCTCATTTATATTTCCTCTTTTGCTTGAAGATTTTCTATTTCTTCATTCTATTTGTCCGTTTTATCTCAATCCTTCCTTTGTAGTATCTTTTTTTTGAGGAGCCGTCCCTTCGGCACCACCTCAGCCTCCTGGGATTATTGTGGATACTCCTACTGTATACAGCCCTATTTTGTTCAGGTGCTCCTTTGTGGGATAGTGTCCCGTAAGTGGCCCCGTTATGGTGCGCAGTTTGTTCCAGCTCATTGAGAGCAGTTCTTTCGCTACTTTCTCTGGTTCTTTCATGAATTTCTTCCCATGTATATGCCTGGGCGTATTCTTCCAGTGTTTATTATGTTGTTCTTCCACCCACCGACCCTTTTAACCATGATCTAGTTAAGCATCTGGGGATGCCCAAAGCTGGTTCGGGTCCGTTCATCATGGTTGACGATCCTGCTCTTGCGAGTTCGTCAGCTTTTCGTTGCCGGCGATAAATTTGTGACCTGGGACCCACTCCAGTGTTACACTGTTCCGAGTCGCCAGTCTTCTAAGTTCTTCGCCGCATTCCCATACCAGTCGAGATGTTACCCTAGAGCTCTGAAGTGCTTTAAGGGCAGCTTGACTGTCACTGTGTTATTTCACGATAATCCCAATATCCAGTACTGTACGTACTGTCTCGAAAAACAAGGATGTTGCGGTGAATATTTTGAACACATACTTCATTGACATTCTTAGTTCTTTTCAGTGTTTTAAATTTTATTATGTTGTATTCTATTCCCTTTTCATTACCACTTGTTTTTCTTTTAAACTTCCCACCCCGGCTTTCCAATTTTCGTGCAATCAAAGTATTTTATAATTTCGAATGTTTCTGTATTTCAAGTGATTCTTGTATGCTTTTGCCTTCTCTTCCGATCGTCCTGTTCTATTTATGAGGATTGAAGTTGAAAAAGAACGTTCCCCTTCAAATGGAAATGTTAAAAATCTTGATAGGCTTAACAATAACGTTGTTAAATTTGGTATGTTGTTTTCAAATGTGTTTTATCCATGTTTATTTTCGAATTAAAACTAACTTTTTATAACTGCCTGTACGATTCTGTTTTGGTTATCTATTGTTTTGTTAATTTCAACACCAAAAACATTCTTCACATTCGGAATAATTCATCTGAAAACTGATTAAACTTAGTGAGGCATCACATTTTACCAGAATTAAGTAATTCATGCGAATAGAACTAAACAGCTGGGTAAAACTTTATCTACATTTTCCCGAAATTCATTTGCTCGTCACGGTTGAATATCCACAAACCTGGCGGTCATTTCGACGATTTCCCGCTTTTCTTTCATGCGCCTTCAGTTCCAGTACCGAACTCCTATTTCTTAATTATTTCGTTTTGAATTGTGATTTTCATTAAAGTTTATGAGCAACTTTTATTAATACTTAGTATAATCGTGGAAAATTGCAAGTAAATTAACATTCAGTGTCTTCGTTTTGTGAATTATTATCTCTATTTTTCAGAGGAAGTTTCGAATGGATTTCATGAAACTTTCATCAATTAAAAACTCTTTCAATTAAAATCGGACTTTGAAGCTAATTTCATTCATTTCGGAAAGCACAGTATGCAGTAGTATATTTAAAATTTCATAAAGTCTGTTTATCATACATTTATTCCATTTACATACAAATTTAATATCGCTAAATTGATAGATATTAATTATAATTTCCACTAACAATTCAAATTTATTCATGAACCACATTGTGACTTCTATAAAAACAGTTCAACACAATGACTCCTATAGCTTCGCGCGTCTTTTACGGACATATTTTCACGCCCAGTGAGCATCTTTATTTCACTATCTGAACTCGCACACGATTGCTAGACACCCTCTACCCCCTTTCACACTGCACTGCTTGCTTTCGTTGATCGACTGTGTAAAAACTTACAGTAGAGGATAGTGATCACCACTGATCCGAGCCAAACAAGTAGCCCGAATCACACTCATCACGAATCACTCATCGGTATCGCAATAACCGAAGTTTGCTATTAGGTCGATCGGTGTGGCGCTTTTTGTTTGTTGCTGTTTTCGCCGTCAGCTGTACTTGGCACTACCAACTCGGCACCACCAACTCGGAACTATCAATCAGAGGCTTTAAGGTTTTTTCAGCGAGTGACTGGTCATAAAAAGTTAATACCGTTCAATTTTTTGTCACGAATGGTAAATACCAAAATGGCAAATCAGTGATCATGGTAATAACCTCAGTTACCATAGTCAAGTGGTGGGTAACTGGCAGTTGTTATAACTCTCACTCTTGTTTTAAAACGTGAATAACCGCCTGTTACCGCAAGTAACTGCTGGGTTATAATCAGCAGCTCGCTAACAAAACCTTATTAAGTCTTCGGCACCAAAACCAGGAATACTGATGCGCAAATTTTTCAAACGATGCGTGGACATTGCACCTGGACTAGCTACGGTAATAAATCGAAATGTACCCACAGCAACATAATAATATTTCTTATTACTATTCACGCATCCTTTCATTACCCTTCCAAATGGGTTATGAAATTGATAAAGTTGTCCAATTTCCCCTTCTGTTTTGAGCTGGATACGCCCCTGAGAACTCCAAGTTTTCACGTGAATTAATGCGCTGTGATATGATTCCATTCAATGTTCACACTTTTGTTCAGTATTTACTATCAAACAACAATATGGCAAATTTAATTCCTAGCAGTTGCATTTTCAATAGCTTGTGATAAAACGTCTTGCCCTTTTACTAACTGGCAAGTGAGTCTTCCATATCATTTTTTATTTGTGACAATATCGATTCTGTCGGATTTAACTAGTAGCATAATGGCAGTCGTGAATAGGATTTGTCTTTTCGTTATTTTGTGAATAATATATTTTGTCCACGACCACCTAATAATAAGTCGATATTTTACCTCCTAACAAAAGGTATATGGTACCCATATATCTACTAGAGTGAATTATGGTTCATAATACACTGGAGTGTATTATGGTTCATAATTCACGACTAGAGATGGGGGTACAATATGAAATAAACTTTTAAATCTGTGTATTTTGTTCAGGAAATTTGTTTCTGAAATATATCGTATCGATAAAATATCGAAATCTTTAGTATTGATAATTTTCATAACGACATTTTCTAGTATTAAGTATTTCAAAACAATTATATTTATAACGGTACGTTGTATTGATACTTTGCACGGTATCGCCCATCTCTATATATGTCAAATTATTTAATTTTGACGTTAGTAATACCAAATTGTTACGAACTTGCTACATTACTGCAACGATGAATTCATTGAATTCGGATAGTGGAAATGAACGTTCTTGTACACCAACTGAAATAAAAAAAGGCGGCGAAATTAACGACTATAGGACTGCTGCCAGAAAAATCGAAAGATAACTATATGTTTACATATTATAACTTCATGAACTGGAGGTTAGTTGACTTTTATTTAATAAAGAAATCAAGGGTCGTGGACAAAGTATAGTATTCTACTCGCAATTTATGGCCAATATTCACTCGTCACCCAGCGTGAATAATGGCTATCATAAATTGCTAATAATATAATATACTATTCTCCACGACTAAATAATAGCACACAAATTATTTTTACATATTTAGCTGCATAATGATGTAAATTCTTCACACCAGTGAATAATAAAAAGAATTCACTCTCGTTAGCCAATCACATTCTATTATTATTAGAATTCACGGTAAAATGAATTAAAATGAATAAATCAAATCGTCTCTTTAAAGGCGGGCGGCCACTGCGAGCGATACGAAACTAAGCTAAGCGAAGATAAGTTTCCTGAAAATCAGCTCTCGTACTTGTCAATGCAGCCGCGGCCACTGTAACGAAACGGAACGAAACTAAGCGAACGAATTTTGAAATCTTATCTTCGTTTCGTTCGTTTTAGCTCATGTCAGATTCTAGCGAGGTTTTTGCCCATTTAGTTGATAATCGAATTGTCTCAGTTCGTATTCTTGCGAAATTCGCTCGCAGTGGCCGCACTAACGTAGTTTAGTTTAGTTCGCGTTCTCTTCGCTTCGCTTAGCTTAGTTTCGTTTCGCTCGCAGTGGCCGCCCGCCTTAAAACGTCAAATACCTAAGAACACAAATCGCTTCTGACAGTGCGTCGTTTGAAACGTCAAAATAATTATAAAATCATAATTTTACCTATTATAAGAGGAAAAAATGGACAACAGTAGCGATAGTGAATATGTACGCCTCCTGGAATGAATTTCATTTATAAATGTAAGGGTTCCGATTAAAAATATGAGTTACGTATATATATTTACTCTTTATATTTTTATAAATATGCTCTATAGTCTAGTGATGGTTGACTATGGCGCGGACGATCGAGGTTCGATCCTCAGTGGAAGTTTTTTGTTTTTAGTCGTGGAGAAAGTATAGTCTTTTACTTGTGTAGAATGATGATTACAAATTTGGAAATTTCATCCTCGTGAATAATAGCCATCATTCTGCACTGGTAGAGGGACAAAATGTATATACATCATGGCGGTGAAGACATTTATAAGCCTCTCACACTCACAGGAACTGAAGAGAAATATTTAAATGTTTGTTTCATGTTGAGTAGTAAAAAAATTAGGAATTTTATAAATCATACAGTAGAGGCGATTACAGCAGATGCTCAGAATGTTTTCCGTTTACTTCAATACAACAAGCCAAGCGATTTTTAAAACTTTGCAATACATTTTGCAGCATCCCTGACTGCTCAACTCTTCTTATTTTTGTGGTAATTCTATCTCTCAATTCCTGAATATTGGCAGGTTTTGTTTTATAAACAATGTTTTTTGAGTGACCCCACAGGGAATAGTCTAGGATTCATAATGGGTAATCGCAAGGGCCATTCAATAAAACCATGCCTTATGTGCTATTTTTAATCCTATCGATCATCATTTCTTGCAATAAATTTCGTCGTATTTTGTTGGTTGTAGTCTTTGGTAAGGAATCTACTATTTCAACACCTGCTCTCAATTGTTGATTATCAGCAACTCTTCCATTAACAAACTCTTCTATTTTCTTCGCACAGTTTTTATCATATCCATCAAATAATACCACCACGGCCATGACATGGTCTCCATCAATCTCGTGAGGTATTCCAATTATAGCTGCTTCTTTGACAGCAGGATGAGACATTATAATGTCTTCTAGAATATTTGGAAGAATGTGCCAACCACGATATTTAAATATTTCTTTAAATCTACCCACAACGTAAAAACATCCGTCCTCATCGTAGTAAACCATGTCGCCGGTTTTTAAATATCCTTCTGCATCGTAAGCCGAAGAACTGTCCATTTTGTAGTAGCCATTTAGTAGGTAACCATCAAGCTTGAGTCTCAACTCTCCTTTTTCATTTGGCCCAAGAGATTTTTCTGTGTTAACATCAACAACCTGGAACAGATACTATGTACCATACAATAACAATGAAGCTATATATGAAGATAGATTTGGGAAGCAAGTTTCGCAAACACCTCAACATACCTTCCATTCCATCCCTTCTATCATCTTCCCGCAGGATAGTGGTTTTTTGAGCTGCAAATCATAATCTTCAGATGACATAATATTGAACACAGTAACCAGACCTCCAGCTTCAGTTTGACCGTAAGCATTATAAATTTTAGTTTGTGGCAAAACTACCTTTAGATGTTCCATTAGTTTCAATGGTACAGCGCAGCTTCCAGTTGAAAAAAATTCTAAACTACTCGTATCAACATTGGCAGGTTTATTTTTAACAAATTCTACGGCGTGGTAAGGAGCTAGAAACATTGAGGTTACCTGAAAAAACACTCAAGTAGAGTTGAGAAGGAAAAAGGATTGAATAGATGAGGCTTTAACTTGATGAAGATACATAATGACACGATGGAATAAATCAATTCAATATATTTAAATATTGACTATATTTGAGCCTATATTCAAATCAATTTTGTGACGTGTTTCGCTAACACAGTAGCTTTATCAAACGGGAAAAGGTATTGGGAAAAGTAGAATTCGATAGATGGCGCTCTGAAATGTCAACGTCATCCTAGCAACGAATAAAACAAATCAGCTGCCGTATAAGCCCTTTGATATTTAAGTGGTTGTATCTTGCTGTTTTAGTTATTTTCAGCGTGTGTTTTGTAAAACTTTTGCTTTTTCTTTGATTGTGCTTTACTATGTTGTGTTGTTAAACTTAATTTTAACTACTAATATTATTATTTTTGGAGTAATAGGTATGGTTGATATTTGTGAAAAGTACAACAAGCGTTCAATTAATTGTTTAGTTTTAGGTCTAAAATCGTGTTTATATTTTATTTTTGATATAATTATTTCTACAAAAGTTGCAGGGAAGGTAGGTTTGTATTGAGTAATATTTTTAATCTTTAATACCGAGTTACTTTCTCTTTGATCTCCAATGAAAACAAAATATAGAATAACATAACCTCTTCCATAATATCTCTGATTATATAAGAATATTACCTCAGAATTAATGACAGTTGAGTTAAATAGAATAAGTTTAATAAGGAGGAATTACTGATATATATTGAATTTGTTTCCGTTTATCTCAATGGCTTCTAAAATATTTGGTTTTAGAATTCAGGTTCTACTTATGTTATCACAAAATTTGAATCGAAAGTGTGCCGGCTTGATAATAAATGATTTGAATAGCAAGAATCAGATAGATTTTTTGCTTTCATAGCAACGTTTGTGGTCTGAAATTCTAGTGTTGAAATTTCTAAAAGTTCTACCGATATAAATTTTGTAAAAGTTGATCTTACCACCTGTTAATTATACTCCTGATTTTTTTAATTTTGATTGAGATTTGTTATTTTCAATTAGTTTTGGATATATTGTAATTGGTTTTAAAGCAAATTATCTAGTTTCCAAAAATGATTTAATTTCAGCGATAGTATTCCAAAGTATGCTGAATGATTATTTTTATTTTTATCATTAGGAAACACTTGTTTTAGTATCTTGTTATTTATGATATTGTTAATTGAATTTTAATCGTAGATATTATCGACTGCTATTTGTTTAATGATATTCACTTTTTTATTCTGATTGATAGTATTTAATGGGATGGGACTGTTATAAGTATGTGTATCATACTTTTGAAACATGCTTATTTTTGACTGAATAAGTGGAAATCATGTTTGTTATTTAGGTACCTATATTTGTTATTGTGAGATCTAAAAAGTTTATGGAATCATTTCTACATTAGAAAAACTCAGTTTTTTCGAGTTTAACCGCGGTAAAACTTGACGTTGTCACACAAAATTATAATACCTTTGGTAACAAGTAATTATGGTCTCTTAAGACACCAGTGTCACAGTGCGTGCAATTATCACTTTGACAGCGGCAAAAGTTCACAACTCCAGACCTTGAGTCCGATCTTCTCATATACTTTCCATGTTCACGAGGTTGATGAAACCAGTACTCGACTACCACTTCATTTATTAAATAAATACTCTAATCTAATTTAAATTCTATAATGCACAGAAAAAATTTACCTTGTATTTTTCAATTAATCTCCATGTATATTCCGGATCAAAATTAGCTCTAACTACAGTAGAAAAGCCAAGTCTTATAGATCTGATTAAAGAGACTGCTGCACTAATCCAATACAGCGTAGTGTACATCAAAATAATATTGTTATTCTCCTTAGTACCATTTAATACTCCCTTTGTTCCAATTGTTCTAAGAAAAGTTTTGTGACTAAGACAGATTCCTTTTGGGAGCCCAGTAGTTCCACTACTATAAAATATGATAGCAGTGTCTGTATCTTTTACTGTTTCTTCAATTTGAAACGATTCTTCATCTTCAGTTGGTTCAAGGAATTCTGAGAATTGCTTGTATTTCTTGCTCTCTCCAAAAACAACAATGTTTGTTGTCACTCCAGCTTCCTGTAAGCAAGTTTCTATGAAATTTAAAGATTCTTCGGCAACAAACAAAATTTTTGGTTCTGTGAGTTTGAGCAGATGTATTGTATCTAAATGAGATGATTTTGGATCAAAGTTGCTGTTAATGACTCCTAAAAGTTGGCAGGCTATGAAGGGCACTGGACTGTATTTTTGATTATGCGTACAGGTGCTGACAATATCTTGTCGGGTTATTCCCATTTTCTTCAGTTTAATGGCTGCTCTGATACTCCATCGCAATAAATCTGAATTGGTTGTTATTTCGTTTGTATCGTCCAAATACTAAAACAAAAAGTAATTGATTAAAGTCGAACATCCGGCAAATGATAATCCCTTCATACTTCTACCAATTCCTCGAAAAAAATTAATAAAATGCAACAGTTATTTCCTTGCAACAATACCTGTTAAAATGTGTGAACAGGATAAATGATAGAGTTCAAGTGGAAGGAGCTGATTCTTCATGATGAAGATGCCTGCTCTGGGCCAAATGGCAAGTTTTTGTGGAATGGGAAATGAAAAGCACTAGTGATGGTGCGTAAAGGTGATATCAGACGGTTCACTTTTCGTTCATTTTTGTCTTTCACTCGGCATCTTTCACTCGAAATGATACATCTGAACTTAAAATGCAACAAGAGTGCTGAATGAATTCATCAATGAACCGATCCAACGATGTTGGATTTTAGCATTCGGTATCATTCACTCCCAGTCAGAATGAAAGAAAAATGAACCGTCTGCACACAAAGAGAACGTTCACTCGGATTCGGCTATTTTGTCTCCAGCTCTGTAGCAGCCGCACGTCACGTGTTGCGTCGGTAAATTAGCGACTAAATGGTGTTCACCCGACGACATATTTTGAAGAAATAGAAATAGAAAGAGATGAATGTTCTTTTCTTTGTCATTCACACTAAGTCGTGTGAACATGGAATGAACGAATAATGAAGCATTCACTTGCGTGTATATTCACTCGAGAGAACCGTCTGATATCACCTTAAAGGATTATTGGGCTTATGAATCTTTGAGAGGTTGCGTCAGATAGTAATATTTTTAGGCCGTTTCAGGATGGAGGTTTCTTCTTTCATGACACAGCATTATTATGAGCATTATTTTGAGCTTTTTCAGGTGTCCATTCAGACGACAATGTTTCCGTCGTTTCAAGCAAAAACGATATTACACTAATTGTTCTGAAGGATCTCGGGCTGTTTGATTCCCTTTTTCCAGCTTTTTTAAAAGAGGTGACTATTGCCCTTCTCCATGATTCTGATATACAACCCAGTTCTAAGCTGCTTTGAATAATTCTTACCAAATGTGCTTCTTGTCCTTGTTGGAGCAATGCTGGGAAAATCCCATCTGCTCCTGGTGCCTTGGAAGGTTAAAATGTGTTCATAGACCATTGTAACCTTTTGTTAGTACAAATGTGCTTAGCCATTGTAGTACTTGCTCTCGAATGTCTGTTATTGACTTTGAGAGGATTTTCTCCCCTATTTGGGCTACTCCCAGGAAAATGAATTTCTGGTAAGAGTCGCACTTTTTCCTCCTCATTTTCGGTACAAGCCACTTTGTATAATTATTGACATTGGATTGGAACATTTTTTTGATTGTATTAAATTGTATAAAATTCGCAGAGGATATTAAATTCTCTGATAAATCATTAAATAACGGTCTTGAGATGACCTTATAACTTTTCAACTTCAAAATATATCTGCTGAATAAAATGAACATGTGACAAAGAATTATATTTAAAGTATCCTTAAATATATTTATAATCTCTTGTACAAACGAAATAGAGATAATAATATTATACGGGGTGTGGAATGTATTTGGACAAATACATTCTTACACTAATATCATCAGTATTTTGAACTCAAAATTCCAATATACAGAGTATTGCTTTACAGACACAACCACTTTCAAATGTTTACCTAATTCGGACCTGGGTTTTAATAATTATTAGAAAGTAGTTAAATTTAGCTGTGTAGTATTACTATGGCTCTAGCCAGCTATGATGTGACAGTTTGTGGAAAGGATAAAGAAGAACACGACCGGTGATTTATTGGAGTAGTGAATATATATAGTTTTACAATAAATAAGAAGAAAAGAAAATGCTAAAACATCAATAGGCCTGCTTGGATATAAAATGAAGCAAAATACTATTTCACCTGATCCTCATCATTCTGAAACCTTTGCTTAGCTTACTCCCACCGGAAAGCCCCAGTTATTTAAGAGGTTTACATTACAAGGTGTAATTGAGAAATGGGTGTACCAAATTTGAGAAAGATATACAAAGTGATTCGTTGTGACTTTACAAAGAAATGAGCAAAACACACACACCGATTGCAAATTTAATATACTAAGGAGAAACTTTTGTTAAAATATTTCCTTTTTTCAATGAAATAATCCGTTCAATGTTTGAATTGAAATAGTATACCAATTATTTTCTAAATTCTCCTGCTCACAGAATAACAAATACACTTTAACACTTCGGTAAGTGATTTACTTACCGTTCAGACGTCGAAAAGTAATATACAATTCCACCAAAATGCAAAATATATTTTAAACTGATCAAGAAGTATAAATGTCACTTTTGACATTTCGTTCATTTCGAAGAAATTTAAATTATATTATTCGGAATTTATTTCAATACGATCGCGCAAAAAATGGTATAAGCATCTCGAACGTTAAGGGTAATTACAACGTTTGCATGTAGATTCCTCTCGTAAAATTGGACAAAATTATATGAAGATTAAGGGGTCTAGCACATTCACTTTTCGAAATACAGGGTGTTGAAATTTTGAAAACTTGAATGTTTTAATTCGATAACTTTAATATGGATGGTTACATTGATTTGGTTGTTTTTAAATGTAAAAGGGCATATTTTGATAAAAATAATAGTTTGTGCTCAATCGTTCAAGTGCGATATGGACAATCCACAGGAGTCGAACAGTAAATTTTTTCTACGACCCAGTTAAGAAAAAATCTAGAAAATAAAAATTTCTATAAACTGTAATATAACTTCAAATTGAAAATTGAACAATTCAATTTTATGTTTCCACAAATTTTTTTGTGGTGAACGTACAGTTCTTGAATGTCCAATTTGTATAATGCTACGGTTTCCCTTTTTAAATAAACGATGCTGTTCTGTATCTGTATCTGTAGAGTGGGGAGGGTGAGTGTGTAGGCTCACAGCACTTAGGCCACATGTGACCCATTGTACATCCTCCCGAGGAGTTGTCCTCCTAGGTCATTGTCCATCCTGTCCTTCTCAGGAAGGTGGACAGATCACTAGGAGACATCTCCTTTATATCGGCAGGTGTAGGCCAAGACTTACCGAACACACACTCTCTTATTGATGCTGTTATAAGTAGATGTTGCCATCTCGGACTCCCTCATGAAGGGTACCGTACCATTATCTATAATAATGAATATTCTGCTAAATATTTCAAACGTCTACCTGTTATTAATATCAAGCAGAATAATTATTCGAAAATAAAATTAACAATAAAAAAAACTTCTTCACGGGGAATCGAACCCGGGTCTACCGCGTGAGAGTTTGGTTTGCTTACTACTCAACCACAGAGGAATATGCAATTTGTTCATCTATAACGTCAGATGTATTACATAATTTTTGCTTAAAAGGAACCAAAGTTCCTACCGTGTGTCCCGCGACACGTTCAACCTTTTTTTTTGTTCCTTTTGTGTAATGAATGTGATATATTATTTAGGACCAATTGAATGTATGTGGGGCTAAGACGTCGGTAAATAATTTACTTACCGACAACTGAACGGTAAGTACCTAAATCACTTACCGACGTGTTAGACTTAGAAACCAGTAAACACAATCTACCGACCTTACAACCGATGCTGTAAATAAACAAAAAAGATCGATCGCGCAAAAATATATTTTAATTTAACCTAGAACGTTATTCAATATATTCCACTTGTTATCTTCAACAATAATTTCATTAATCGATTTATTATTCTTTATTCTAATTAGTTTTCTGATAATATTATGATGATTATAAATAACTTACCTGTAGAACTTTATCTTTGCGGAGACATTTGTAAAACATCTGTCCCAAAGATTGAAATGGAGCATTATGACCTACAAATATGAAAACATACATTTTATTCATTTCATTTAAATTTTATTTACAATGTACAATGTTTCGCATTCTACAGCACTGCTATATACAGTGTGGAGGAGAAACAGAATGGAATAATTCTTTTTTTAATTTTTAATTGAAAAAAGAATGAATAATATACCACAAGGAACATACAGAAGATATTTAGAATGGAATGAATCCATTATCTCGTTTACTGTACATATTTATAAAAAATCCCTTCGAAAGACTGTAACAACATCCAAAATCTTCCAAATAGGTATATAGTATGAGCTTTAAAAATTTCCGGTCTGTTGCCTATAGTACAAGGGACAATAATTAGTGGAATAGAATTGCCAACGCAGAAGCTTATGCAAGGCAATGTTTTTGTACAAACGATGACAATGTTGGCTAATCATATTATCCAATTAAAATGTTTATAGGTTTATTGGTGAGTACATTCTACCTCTTAAAGCATGCAATACATTCAAAAGATTGATGATGTTTAGGAACATGTGTTTGGTCCCCTATTGATTAAGGTCAATTTGAATGTTGTACCGAGTTTGGCAAATTTTTATCCTGACCCAGGAAGCCTTCAAGCTCCAACGAATATAAATTGCCCAAGTAACACATTTCATTTACCAAGCAAATAATGCTAGATCGAAGCATATAATTCAGAAAAAATGATAAAGTTTAGCATATTCGAAGCATTATTTTATAGAATAATTTCAGCCTTCCTTAAAAGACGTCTTATCTTGTTTAAGACCAACAATGTAGCAAGTAGCAATAATTGCTAGTAAGTCATGAAAAGTTGCCAAAAAATAGAGATAATGACTTTAAAAAATGCCATAAAAATGAATAGCCAAATTGGAATTTAGTGTGGTCATAAAATGCATTTAAGTGCATCAATTAGTGCCATTTATAAGCAATACTATAAAGTTTTGTATTGGAATTAATTTGGACTTCAAATGGAAATTAATTCCAAAAAACCCACAGTATTGCTAACCTTAATGTGATTGTGAATCTCAATTCAGTTGAAATTTGGACGAATAGGAGCGTACTACAGGCGTGTACATGAAAGTAATAACGCAGCTAAATGTTACAACGGAATAACTATAGACACCGAAGATCACCTTCCTGGTTCTTGGACCACGTCTCTCTATTGGCCTTGTCATGGGACTCTTTCTTAATAGGCTTATACCACTATGTCCCGGTGGAAAATTTTTATTGCTGTTGTTCCCATCCCATGCTTCAGGAGCAGCACACCAAATTTTCTCTCCATTTTCTAAGGTCTCAATAACTTTAAAGGTGTTCATTTTTTATTACGAAATAATTATAAAATTTGACCTATAAAACAATCTATTACTCAAAACATAACCTTACAATAATCTTCTTCCTCTTCAACTTTATAAATCTGAAAGCTTTCACAAAGCAATACAAACAGCTATCTAGTTTTTAATTCTTCTTCTTCTTAAAGCTTCGTATTGGCATAGAAAAATGCTTATTGAATACAAAAAAGACATAGCCGAACACGATAATGAGCAATGTTGCCATAGTTTTTATATTTATATATTGATAGGTATATGATACTATTTTTATATATAGAATATGCAAATAATAAACATTATTTGTTTTCAAACTGGGATACAAATTTCAGAAAATCTGGGAAAGATAAATCAATTTAATCCATCACATATAATATTATCAATCAATCCAAATAATAATACTAAATAAAACTTTAATTTCAATTGGATAGGTTTCAAAATTGAATATGACAACACCGTAATTCATAATGAAATAATTTAATTTATAAAGTATATTTTGCTCACAGTTATCAATGGCCCCTCTGTTGTCAGGAAGTATTTCATTCACATTTTACAGAAAAGTAAGGTTTGCAGAGATTTCTAATGGTTCACAATGATATTTTCCAATTTCAAAAACAATAATAATTGTAATAATATATATTGAAGGAAAGATCTGCCATCACAGTTGACGATGTTTGTTTTTGTGAACACAAACATAACTGTTGGCATAAATTTCCAATATCAATCTAATATATATCCAAAACAAAACTTCATTACATTCTCACGAGAAATGTTTAACTGCGCATGATCATTCAAAGCGTTAAAAGCCATATCTGGACTAAGCGACTGCTTCTTTTTATCACTCTGACAGCCAATGTTGGCAATCAAATCTAATAAAATGCTCTTTTGGTGCCAATTTATGGCTATTTAGTCCTACAGGTTGGATTACTGATAAGCTTTCAAATCTTCTTTAAGGCCAAACCGCGCGTTCCTTTTAGGCAGCAATTACGTAATGAATGCTACATGTAGAAGCTTTAGTGGACGGTTTTAATTGCCTATTAGCTTCAAGAGTGACACAAAAGTCGATTTTAAATCTACTTCAATGCTTATTGTGTTACTTGGGTGGTTCCATCAAATTAACAGTCCAACATCTGGCAGTAATAGTTCTGAATCGGTGGATAGGAATATAGAATGGCCAGCGTGATCACCTGATCCTACGTTATTAGACTTAATAATAATATGGGTATTATGAAGGGAATAATATGTGTATTATGTAGAGTATTGTGTACAAAGCTTATGAAACGAATCACGCTTGCGATTTGTTCGGACACATCTGATGTTAAATTGAGTTTTAAATATATGTTTATTTAAGACTAAGATATACACCGTCGAGGTGAGAACTTTAAATATCTAGTTCATTGCGTTATAAACACATAATTAACAACATTCAGGTTTCCAGTATCTTGTTCAGCGAATTTCGGCAATCAGATGATTGTATTTTTACTTGTAATGAACATTTTAAGAAAAGGAATGGAGAGACGTTCTAAACGATATATCGCAAGCCCAAACTTGAGGTTCGATCCTCACTGGAAGTTTTTTTTTTAGTCGTGGGGAAAGTATAGTGATTTATAATACCACGAGAGTGAAAATTTTGTCGGCAAAGTTTTTCGATTGTCATGAAAGTTTGTTGCTTGGCAATTTTGCGAATGACATTTTTAACAAATTTAATTGTCATGAGCAAAATTACCTAAAAGCAACAAACTTGAATACGACAATCCCCAATCAGGGGATTATTTTGAATTGATGTTATCTTAAGATATTTTACTTTGTGACGTCAATGTGTTGTCGAAAAGTTTCTTGTAACAAATACCTGACGAGTATAGCACTGAAGATGGCTTAATAGCCGAAAGCGCTCTGCGATTTTGAAAAAATTAGATTTTACACAGAATACAAATATGTTTTCTTGACTTTCCAGTCATGTGTACTCAGCTATAAAGATATTCACGAAAGTATAGTCTTTTACTTGTGTAGAAAGGCTATTATTCACTTGGATAATTCCAAAACTCACACTGTCACTTGAGCAATTTGACGTTTCACGTAAAGTCATAATATTAGCATTTCAAACACCAAACTTGATAATACATTTTGTGCTGGACGTATTTTATTCCTATCTCCATTTAATAAAACCTATAATTACCAACTTATATAAGTTGTCAATATTATTTGTTATTAAGAAAAAATTACGTACCGTTCATATTCTAAGACACAAGAACAATACATTTAAACTGTCCCAATTTAATTGAATTTGATTAAATTATTATCTCACGAGGCGTACTAATGGAAAATGTGTTTAAACTAAAGATAATTATTCTAATTACACAAGACTTATCTCGTATAAAATTTGTAGATTTTGTGAGTGTTTATCAACTGTTTTATATATGTATTATAAAAAGACTAAGTGAAATAGTTTTTAACAGAATATTATACAGTTATTTAGATTAATTAGACCCAGTGGCGTAGCTAGCCTCATGAATAATATCTTAAAATGTCACAGGGGATCCTTGATCTGAAGAAAGTTTTAGTGAATGCATTTTCTTACCCTTGCTTTGTTATAGTATCTGCCATTTCATTTCCAACAATACCTTCATGACCCACTAAGTGTCACCCCATTCTGGCTCCTCATGGTTAAGACATTTCGGAGGCATTCTCAAACCAGTCTGGATCCAATCTGGAGGCATGCTAAGGATTTCAGTGCCGTTTCAAATTTAAAAAACCATTGATTTCACCCTCAGAGATAATACAAATATTAAATTATGTTGTAGGTACTTATTTTAGTTGAAATACTTGGAATTTATAACATTTGTTTACTGCTGTTTGCACCGATTGCAGTTATCTTTTGGCTTTAGTAACTCATTATTAACTTTAACCATTGATTGAAAGTGATGTGTTTTGCACCATTTAGTAAATTATGTGTTAGGTGTAAGTTGGTAGCTGGACATTTAGGAATTATTTGAAAAATAGCAATTTTGTTGATAATAGGGGTGTCACATATGACAACTATCAGATATGTAAAATTAACCAAACAAAAGGTTTGAGTTTTCAATATCAGCGGTAAAAGAAAAAAAGATCAACAAATTCATCTCAAAATTAGAAAATAATGTGCTTGAATTGAATAAAAAAGTACAAGCAGATAATAACAGGTTGAGCTGGAAGGATGAGGAATAGGCCTGGACAAAGATTGAGAGGGAGTTTAACACTCAATCAGATTCCTACAGATCTGTAGATGTTTTAAAACGATTTTACACAAATAAAAAGAATTAAATCTTTTTCTAAAAGTTGTTGCATTCATCCCTTAAAATAGGAGTTTATCTCGCAAATTCGCCAAGCACTTCAGTTGATTGTCATTTTGACATAGCCTTAATTGATAATTATATATCTCACTGCTATTTGCAACGGTTGCAGTTATCTTTTGGCTTTAGTAACTCATGATTAACTTTAACCATTGATTAAAAGTGAAGTATTTTGCACCATTTGTGGTTAAGGTCTATGGTTAAGGTACTGGTCATAGATAACATAACACTGAGTACTGGTTAGTAAATTATTTGTAAGGTGCAAGTTGGTATCTTTACATTTAGGAATAATTTGATGAACAGCAATTTTGTTGGTACTAGTGGTGTCAAATATGACAACTATTAGATATTCATATTTGTCAAATTACCCAAACAAAAGGTAGGAGTTTTCAAAATGAGCGGAAAGAGAAAAAGATCAACAAATTTCTTTCAAAATGAGAAAATAATGTGCTTGAATTTGATAAGAAAGTACCTACAAGCACATAATAGAATGCAAGGAAACAGGTGCGTTAAGCTGGAAGGATAAGGGATTGGCCTGGACAAAGATTGAGGGGGAGTTTAATGCTTAATCAGATAGCTACAGATCTGTAGATGTTTTAAAACGATTTTACACAAATAAAAAGAAAGAACTCTTTTTCTAAAAGTTGTTGCTTGAAAGTAATTTTCCCTCTGATATCTTCCAAGATTTCCAGGTCATCTTCAAAGCTGTCATATAGTGGTTGTCACCATTGTCTTTTGTAGATTGTTCCCTTCCGCCATTTGCTGCTGTTATTTGTGTTTTAATTAATGGTTGGTGTGAAGTGTTGTGCTCCTGGATAAACAGACATTACATCGAAACGACATAGGTTTCCCAAACATGACCCTTTGTTGATGAATGAATGGGATGCCTTTATTCGCAATCAAAAACTAAAGGAATTAAGCGCTGAACAGATTTATAAATTCTACAAAGCTTGCAACAGATATTTTGAACCACAATATATTGTTATTGGGACCGAAAGGGGCCTCACTCGCAAAGCTGTTCCTACAATCCTTTCAGGATTGATCAAAAAGTGATGGGAAATACCTAATATTATCACTCTTAGGAATTACTTAGCGCGTGGTAAAATGTAAATTGCATTTAGGATATCCTAAATTCGTTTTAGGTATTACCTGACTAGGAAATGGTTAGTGAAATCGGGTATTAGTCATTCAAAAAACACAAACTTTCATTAAAAAAAGCACTATGAAATAGTTCTGAACCCATCCACTGCGATCGCTGAAATTCTTCTTCCCTTAGTCTGTTTTTCGGCCTCAGCTGCCTTGCCTATTTCGACAACTCAATTCCAACTAGCGCTTCAGGTGGATGGGTTTGACACCTCATTTTTTCATTCTGGGTAATCCTATTGGACTTCCACTTCTATAGGTTAGACTGTTTTGTGGTATTAAATCACATTTGTTTGCCCTGTTTCGCCATATTGAATTTTATTTGACAGGTCTCTGGATTGCCTAATTCGGTAAATTTTTAGGTTTAGAAAGTGAAGTGACGTGATGGTAGTGTGATTGCTTCTACATAAACATAAAATCACGTTTGGTGTGAAAGCAAGTGAGCTCACGTGAAGTGATCATAATGTGTTTCCGCCTTTGAGGTAGATTTAGAAGGATCCAGTAGCTGGCGCCAGTAAACACTTTTTAGGGCCAGCTCAGCGCTGTCAGACAGTGCTGTCTCAAATAGAGAGCTTGTCTATTTTTGCTGCCAGTAGCCCTCACACTTGCGTCCCCGCTAACACCCGAGCCAGTGTTGTGGAAACGTCTAAACAGGTAGTGTTTAGTGTATCGTTTCGCCTATCCATTCAGTTTTTGTGGATATTGGGTGTGGGATTCACGCATCCAACGAGGATTCTCACGTGAATATTATAACTTTCAAAATTTTAAAGAAAAGAAATTATTATAATAGGTATTTATAATCGTATGCATATTCTGTATAATTGTTATTATTACTTATGCGCTATTTTTAATCCTTTCGATCATCATTTTTTGCAATAAATTTCGTTGTATTTTGTTGGTTGTAGTTTTCGGTATATGATCTACTATTTCAACACCTGCTCTCAATCGTTGACTATCAGCAACTTTTTCATTAACAAATTCTTCTATTTTCTTGGCACAGTTTTTATCATATCCATCAAATAATACCACTACAGCCATGACATGCTCTCCATCAATCTCATGAGGTATTCCAATTATAGCTGCTTCTTTGACAGCAGGATGACACATTATAATGTCTTCTATAATATTCGGAAGCACGTGCCAACTACGATATTTAAATATTTCTTTAAATCTACCCACAACGTAAAAACATCCGTCCTCATCATAGTAAACCATGTCACCGGTTTTTAAATATCCTTCTGCATCGTAAGCCGAAGAACTGTCCATTTTGTAGTAGCCATTTAGTAGATAACCATCAAGCTTGAGTCTCAACTCTCCTTTTTCATTTGGTCCAAGGGATTTTTCTGTGGTAACATCAACAACCTGAAACATTTGGAATCATTGCATACAATGTTGCCATGTAAAATATTACTACAATACAATAACAATGAAGGTTTTAGTATAGAAAAAGTTTCGCTAAAACCTAAAAATACCTTCCATTCCATCTCTTCCATTATCCGCCCGGAAGATAGTGGTTTTTTAAGTTGCAAATCATAATCTTCAGGTGACAAAATATTGAACATAGTAACTAGACCTCCAGCTTCAGTTTGGCCGTATATATTATAAATTTTAGTTTGTGGGAATATTTCCTTTAAATCTTCCATCAGTTTGGATGGTACAGCGCAACTTCCGACAAAAAAAAATTCTAAACTACTCGCATCAACATCGTCAGGTTTATTGTTCACAATTTCTATGGCGTAGCAAGGAGCTATGAATACTGAGGTAACCTGAAAACACATTTGTAATGTAATGTTGTAATGACTGCATGATCAACTGTACAGCGGTGACGTCAGCACAAACCTGCGCCTAGCCTGCTCAGCTAACGAACGCATTTAGGATGATGGAGTATACTAACAATCAAAGGAGAGTTACAAACCCACAAACATACAAACATACAAGTGAAGCTAATAAAAGCGTGTTGAAAAGGATTGAATAGATGAAGCTTTCACTTGATGAAGATACGTACTGACACGATGGAATGAATCAATTTAATTTGTTGAAGTCTATGGAGTGAAACTTTTCATGATACCTAAAAATAATTTGAAAATACTGGGATCGAATTTTTGCAGATTGTTAAGAAAATTGTTGACCACCGATTACGATTCCAGCCTCGCAGAAATAGGAAACCAACTGTTTATATTTCAAATTTTGACAGATTCCAAGTTTTATCATTTAAAAATTTCACATCACATTAGAATTTTGCAGCATAAAATACAGAAGAACATGGAAATATTCCAAGTAATTGATTTTTTTCGGTAATTTCGCATCTAGTTGGCAGCTGACAAGTACACTTTTTTTAGAATATTTATTTTCCATCTACAATTTGACAGCTGTCAAGTGTCGGCATTAAATATTGTACGTTCATTGGTCATGTTATTATTCTGCAGTCAGATGTTCATGATATTGAATTTAAGCTGGCGCCATCTACAATGACCAGAAATTTGATAACATAGAGTCCGGTCTCCTTTATACTCTCCATGTTTACGTGGGTGATCAAGTCAGAGATTATCATCCAGGAATAATCTGAACACACCTTGTGTACTCGACTACCACTTTATTCATGAAATAAACCCACTACATCCTAATTTAAATTCTATAATGTACAGAAAAAATTTACCTTGTATTTTTCAATTAATCTCCATGTATATTCCGGATCAAAATCAACTGTAATTACACATGAATGGCAAAATCTAACAGATCTTATTAAAAATAATGCTGTACTAATCCAATACAGCGTATTGTACAACAACATAACAGTGTTATTATTCTTAGTGTCATTAAATACCCCCTCTTTTTCAGTCGTTCTTATCAAAGTTTTGTGACTCAGACAGATTCCTTTTGGAAGCCCAGTGGTTCCACTACTGCAAAATATGAGAGCAGTGTCTGTATCTTTTACTGTTTCTTCTATTTGAAACAATTCTTCATCTTCACTTGGTTCAAGGAACTCCGAAAATTGTTTGTATTTCTTGCTCTCTCCATAAACAACAATGTCTGTGCTCACTCCGGCTTTCTGTAAGCAAGTTTCTATGAAATTTAAAGATTCCTCAGCAACAAACAAAATTTTTGGTTGTGTGAGTTTGAGCAGATGTATTGTATCCAAATGAGATAAATTTGGATCAAAGTTGCAATTAATTACTCCTAAAAGTTGGCTGGCTATGAAAGGCACTGGACTGTATTTTTGATTATGCGTACAGGTGCTAACAATATCTTGTCGAGTTATTCCCATTTCTTTTAGTTTAATAGCTGCTCTGATACTCCACCGCAATAAATCCAATTGGGTTGTTTTTTCGTTTGTATCGTCCAAATACTAAAACAAAAAATAACCAATTATAGTATTACATCAGGCAAATAATAATACCTATCATCATCATCATCATCATCATACATATCATCCTTAGACTAGCAATAAATCAACACCATAGAAATATACCGATTTGACACGTTAATCGCCCAAATGGAGATTGAAAAAAAGCTTCTACAGGCCCAAGCAAAATTATTGATTCATTCAAGGGACATCTACCAAATTCGACCTTGCACAATTATGCTTTGTATATTTTTTTGTTTCCCTACGTCCTCACGTTTAAGTTCACATAACGAAAACTTCATTAGAAATATGAAAGCTCCGCAGCATGTAGGTAGCCAAGTGGTCCAAGCGGATTTTGGTTCACGTACTACTCTATAAGCTCCGTCAGTACTGAACTGGGAGACCGCCGAGACCGGCGAGCGTTGTATCAACAATGGAACGGCACGCGACTACCGAAGCAGAGAGACAATGTCAGTCATAGAAGGATAGAAAAGCGAGCGATGGATTTTTATCCGATATTTTAGTGGTGGCAACCGAATTTAAATAAGGAATTGTACGGTCATAAGCAATTTGAGGATTCTGAGATTTTTATATAGTATTCATAAAGCTTCAAATTAGACTTCTTATCAATTAGTTTTTCCATTTAATCCATATTTATTTCTTTACAAGGGCTCAAACTTTGCTTAATATGTGTAATTACCTCATGATTCGTATTTTTTTCAACAAAATTTGGTTAGCATTTCAAAGTTTTTATTCGATGAGAACTCTAAGTTCAACATAAATCTACATGATATATTTTTTTCTTAATTTTCAATACATCCATTACCTCAAAATTCTTTGCCAAAAATACTTCGATATTTTGTCAAATCGCTGCCGATAGATTCCCCTTAATAAATATTACATAATAATGACCTGCCTATGAATTTTTTAAATTATATTACATAAAAACAAGAAAAAATTACACTTTGAAAATAAAGCCCACCTTTTGGGTTTCGGAGCCTTTACTAGGTGGACGCCCCGAAACCCAAGTAGCAGTTTTCAAAAATACATGCTTCAGCTTGTTTGTTATGAGTAATTTTATTTCGTGGTGTGAGCAATGTGGAGTCACGAAAAAGATCAAAAACCCAGCTTTCGAGATACTTCTTGGTACGTACCACTGTGGTTAACTCTCACATTGTTTATAAAAATGTCACCAAAGCAAACATGTCTATAACCGAAGTACTTTTGTCGACTTTATGTTGATTAATAATAAACAATTTGTTCTAATACTCCAGGCTTTTTCTAACAATCAATGAAATCTGGTCTTATGGAAAAAACAATACAAAAATTCCTAGGCTCATTCATTAGGAGAGCCCCCCAGGCCCTTCTTAAATATACTACATATATTGCTGAGTAATTTGAAGCCCAATCACCGGGCCACAGGCTTCCAAGTGAACGCACATCGTGACACCCTACATACGTGTTTCAGAGCCTGGTTGACCACAAGCCCTGAAACCCAAACGTGAGGTGTCGTGGCGATTCACGTGAAACTCCGGAGAAGGATGGCAATCAAAGTCGTAAGCGCCGATCGAACAACTTCAACGGAAACCTTGCTGGCGATAGCAAAATTACTGCCAAAAAACCAACTAGTAGAAGAAAGAATGCTCCAAGAACAGGGAGAAACCAAAAGACAAGCCCGAAGATTAATCTTGGATAAATGGTAACAAAGGTGGAAGATGGAGGAAGGATAAGGTGAATGGGCGGAAAAATAATACCAGACCTGAGAACGTCGAACAACCGAAAGCATGTACAGGTAAACTATTATTTAACACAACTACTAACTAGTCACGGACAATACCAAGCGTACTTACATCGTTACAAAATCAGTAACACAGATAAATGCCATATACTGCCAGCGGCCAGATACAACAGAGCGAACTTTTTTTGAATGTTTGAGGTGGAAGGAAGAAAGAGGGAAAATGGAGAACATATTAGGTCCTACTGGCTCTGAGGATATAATAAACAAGATGGTAGATAGCCAAGAAAACTGGAACAAGGTTAGCGAGATGGAAAAACAAATTCTAACAAGAAAAGACACGAGGAAAGGCATGGATGACTGAGACAGGGAGAAAATCGCAATAGCTGCCCTGTTCGAAGTAATGCTCGTCAAACGAAACTAAATGAGCAAGAACAAGACCAATACAAAGACTGAATGTACACGACCAAATACGCAAGACTTTGAACATTAATGGAATTCTGCTAGATGATAATTGATTGAGAATTATCAATAATTAGTTCAGTAAACGAAGGTGTCAACATGGGCAACCGGTCCAGCAAGAGAATTTTTTTTTAATCTGCAGGTTATGGTAGGCACATTCAATTCCCAAAATGTCAGGTACCTGACCATTGTGGAAGGGTGGGAAAATGGCTCTGAAATTCCAGAAAATCCGTTTTCCCGCAATATCTGCCGAGATTTGACCACTGGAGAATTTTTGTTCAGACGAAAAATGAAGAGCAGTTCCTTACCCACAAAAATGATCCTCAGCATTTTTTCGAAAAATTAGATAGGCCAGGCCGGCTTATAGAGAGCACGCTCTGAGGGCATGACGTCCCCAAGTGAATTACTAATTTTTTAATAACTCGCGTGAAAATCAATATTTTTTAATGAATCAAAGTGCGGGTGAAAGAAGGGATCTGTGGCTACCAAGGCGTGTTTTCATCCACTCAATTCGTGCTCCTGGGTCATTGGAAAACCAGGCCAAAATTCGTCTTTGCTAGATTTTTTAATGCTTCCATGGATTTATTCATATTATTTTTATTAATAGTTATTTCAGCCAATCCTATTGGATAATGGCTCTTTGGGGAGTACTTTATTTATTCCGAAACAATGCTACCAAAAAATCGCCCGTATTTTTTTTGAATAATGTGTTTTCCAAGAGGCGATTTTTGTGGATTTGTGGAGTTTTCCCGAGCGCTCTGGTTTATCGGGAATTTCTCGATGATGAACTGTCAAACCCGCTTATAATTGATATTGGGAGAAAGGTTAGAATATCTTCTTGCCGATGGTATAATTTTTTTTGGCCCAGGCCCCTGGGTTTTCAGGAAAATCAGTGAAATTTCCAGTTTTCTGAAGGAAGACAGCTATTCCTTTTTTGAGCAGTTTTTTCTCTTTACAGTAAAATTCTTCCCGGTCAAGCATCATACCCGATGAAAGGTCGCATTCTGAACTTTCCTTTAATATGTGTACCAAGTATTTTATTTGATGCATTAAAAAGAAATTTGTCTCTAAATTTGTTGTAATGGATGCCTCATTTTATTCTCGCACGCCGCCACGCCACCCATCTATGGTGAGGTCGACAGCGTCTGCTATAGTGCGTGTACACGTGGATGCTTTCTGCTGCATTGTTTGTCAACAACTGACCATTTTACATGTAAACACTACCTATCTATTCCGTGATTTTTCAAGAATAAATTAGTAGTATTCCAGTGTAGAAAGTGAAATTCAAGTCATTATTAATTTTATTATTATTATTAAATAATAAATTTCGAAATTTTTATTTATAAAAAACACAAGGAAATATTGGAAGTTCTTGAGCTTCTTTTTTTTGGAGCACACGGTGAGGTTTCATTTTTTTAATTAAGATCATTAACACCTTAGCTGCGTTACATATCCTCGGAGATATGTATCTTTCATAAACAACCAACGGTGCAACAAACAAGTAACATGTCCAATTTGCGAAAGCTGTAACTTCAACAATTTTCAAGATATTTTAATGATCTTTATATAATTATAATGTACTGTATTACTGAATATGCCGTTATGTGTATTGAAGTACATATCTCCGGGGATATTTACCGCACAGAACTAACGCTACATTTCGTATTTGCGATACATATCCCCGGGGATATGTATAGTCTTCACCTATTTGGTGTAGCCGATAAAAAAGTGCGGCGTGTCATAAGCTTCTGCCAGGATTGTCCCGGTCAGCCAGGATATTGTTTGAATTGTTTCAATAATGATCACAACTGATAGTTTCAGAATATTTTGTATTATTTCTATTTTATAAGTTAAAATAAATTCAATAAATATTTGTTCTACTACCAACTTTATTTCATAATTCTTTCTTCTTCTATGTTGAACATAGCAAAACATGTATTTATACATCCAAATTGTAGTGTCCAAAGTTCATAATACATTTTGTAAGTTCGTAGAAGGTTAGGTTAGGGTAGGTTAGCATACATATCCCCGGTGGTATGTACCGCACTGAAGTTATTTACTCTACATATCCCCGGGAATATGTAACGCAGTCATGGTAAAGGTGTTTATTGTTGTGGGTGAAATGACATCTAATGATTTGATAAATACTGTTCATTCCTGTAGAAAAATGGAAGTCGCAGAGGATTCTAGTACGCCCGTGTGTTTTATTTGTGATAAAGCTCTGACTGAAGACGTTACAACGGTTACCCGAGGACTAGAAACCCTAATAAATGTTAGCAGGACCAGGAAAGACAAGTTGCCATCATTAATGTGGTTTCCGATCTTGTAGCTACTTTTCCCATTTGTTTGGTCCATGTTAATCTCGAGTCAATAATCACCACAAGATATTTAACATCCATAACCATTGGAATCTCCGTACCTTGAAGGAATAGTGGTCCCATCTCACTAGGTCCCTTCTTTTGCTATATGGCGTCTGTCTATAACATCATCAATTCGTAAATACCATTTATAGTTGTCGATAGGTTATCTATGATCTTTGTCAAAGTCAAACTTCAAAAACTTGACAGCTTGCAGGCTAAAAGTTTATTTCGATACATAAACAAAATTTGAATCATTTTGTGCGATTAGTTATCATAGATATGAATCCTTATGTGTATCGATGGTGTGCGGCATAGAGAAATATAATATAATGAGAGTTGTCGACCCTGTAGTAACAGTTGGCATCACGTCGATCGAAGCGCACCAGGAAGGGTTGTTGGAACTAATTTTTGAGGGCGGGATATTCAAATTGGTTAGTTTGGATTGTGGGTATGTAAATCTCACAATTTGTCTAAAAATTGTTTATTTTATAATTATTTCATTACAAAAAATTAAGACTAATTTCATTTTTTCTAATGAAATGATTATAATTAATAAACAATTTAAAGACACATAAATTAGATAAATGAGAAATCAACACTAATTTAAAATTTTTATTAAACTGCACATAATATAACAAATAATCTACATCTATATTATTATCATCAATTCATCGAACATTTACATATTATTAATCACTAAACTTACATTATATTTAGGAAAGTTAATCCAATATCACATCCAATTGCACATTATTTTAAAATTATTCACAAAAACTGCAAAAATTTAAATAAAAAGGAGTTAGAAAGTAGATTCTCCATTTCTATGAAGACAGGAACAGGTCTGAAACAAAATAAATAAAATGCATCAGGTGCCTTAAGTTACAATTTGTTAGGTAGATAAGTTTCTTTGATGCTATCATTATTGTTAGAAAAAATAAGCTTTCATTTCACAGGCAATAGCTACAGTATTTTCAAAAGCTTAGGTATTATTATTATGTTAAAAAACTTTTGGTAGTAGTGTATGATCTAAGGATTGCAAAGGTAAAACAAAACTAATAAGTATTTTACATAATAAACCTGTGAAGGCATTATTATTAAAATGATCTTTACACAACCTTTTTTTTTTTTTTTTTTTTATCGCATCAACCCAGAGGGTCATTAGCGAGGGACAGTGTATCAAACTTAGTCTTTTAAATTTTGCTAACAATATTAATTTCATTTAGAAACATTAAAATGTTATTGTAAGAACAGCTTGGTCCAAGTGCTTGGTCTAATGATGTGGGGATATTGTATTTTGCTCTTTTTGAGTTGAATTTCGGACAGTCAGTCATAAAATGTTTTACCGTTTGTTTTATTCCACACTCTTCACATACACAACCTTTGATCCTTTGATGTAGAAGGAAATTCTAAAATGTACCACTGTTCACTTTGATTAATATCAGATGGAAATTTGAAAAATGTTTTATTCTACTACAAATTGCTAAGTGGCCAAAAATATTTACCAAGTATTACAATTTTTTGCAATATAACTATGACGTATTATATTTGGTGATGATATTTTAAAGTTTTACTTACTTTTATTTCCTTAATTAGAACTAAAATCCTTAATAAATTTATAAATAAACTAATTTTAAATCCGACTCACATTGACACTTCCACTATGACTTTGACATAGGACTTTGACAAGCAGAAGCTAGATTCACATCAGCCAATGTATGATTGATTTTGTATATTTTCGTTTTTAATGACTTAAAAGTTGATATACTAGGATATTTCATAATATTTATTGACATTGAAGGATAAATAGTGAAGTGAAATGTAATTTATATTATTTTAAACCATTTTATTCTATTTCCCTTTTGTAAAAAGTCTTGTAGTTCTCACGACCGAAGCGACTCGATGCGCGGGTCAGTTGCGCAGAAACGTTGTGCCTTATACCGCCTATACTTCAATCCGTCTCTTTTATTTTGTCTATGGTGTGCGGTTCCACAATGTAATTCAAAACAGATGTTCGGATCATAGATATATGCGAAAGTACGACGTCACTCTCTTCTGGTTGGTGTTTGAGATAAGATAGCGGATGGTTAAATTTTGTGCTCATATTTCTACTAAAATAAATGTAATTAAACATGTAAAATACAAATAAGTGATTTCTTTAGAATCTCTGTATCTTAGACATATATAATTATATCAAATCAATATTTTGGTGATTCTTAGTGACTGTTATCATGCCTATTGTTCAACGGGATGAAATTGTACCAAATTCACTCTGACAAATGGATAATATTAAATCAAGGTCTTGGTCTTTTTCCAATTGCTAAATATATCTGAATGAAGTTTACATGTTATGTAACAATTTATATTTCAAGTGCATTTATAATCTTTCGCATAATTAAATTAGTTAATATAATTGGATGTTGTAATTAGACTATGAAACATTACATTGTAGGTCAATGATAATCTTTGATAATGTATTTTTTATTTTACTTTTTTGATGAAAGTAACTGCTTTTAATTAGGTATTCAGATATATTGAAATACCAATAAAATGGAATTGATTAGAAACAGTTAGCTTCTTAGATTCGTATTTCTTGATTTTTTGAAAACTTGTTGCCAGGCAATGGTCACGAGAGCCCGCAGGGCTCGAGTAGGTAGCTTTTCCAAATGGCAACAAGTTTGAACAAAATCTGTCAAATTATTTTCTAATTTATGGAACTCGCGAGTTATATTTGACTAGATTATTTTTTTATTCACAAATTTTTTTCACAATTTTTTTTATGTTATAAGCCCAATCTGTCAAAATCAATGCCAGAGTTAGTAGCTGTTGTAGTAGATTGATCCAGAATATAATTTCTTCCTTTGGTGAAGGTCTTAAATTGTCTCCATATAGACTGATTACTTATTAGAGTATTTTTCGAAGTAGTTTCTAAAATCGTTTTTGTTATTTCTACGTCTGAAAAGGTACTAAACCGATAATTTTCACCCATTTTATGTATCGCGTTGACACAATTAGGTAATTATTTTGACAACTATCTGACACTTGCTTGACGAATAAAAGCCACAGTGATTACTCTCGAAAATAATCACAAGAGATTCATTTCCACTATAATAATGACTAATTGGTTGAAACTTACCCTTGTGACAAATAAAGAAGCATTTGATCGGTTTTAACGTCAAAAAATAATCGCCAGTATTTTTTATGTAACTTCAAGAAGGTCAATCCCCTTATACAGATTACATTGTTGTTTATCTCATTTTTTATAAGTTGGTTAATATGGCTGATTTCCATACTTGCTCCAGATTCTGCTAAGACAGTTGCCGACGTTCGACTTAAACAATGACCAGTCTTTTTTTCGGGGTTGTTGGAACGCAAATAATTTGAACTTTGAAATTTTCGTAAATGTTTTCTTTTTCAACAGGAAGCACACGGTTCTTCTTATTGAACGAGTGGCCAAATTCTATTTTACCTGACATCTGTTCGCCACTACAACTAGTTTTGTACTAGCAGCTGTTAAGCTTTAGGATTAATGTTTCATGATCTACCCATTTTTGAAAATTTTTACAATTGTGTTACTGTTTCTCAAAAGGCGCCACATATTATTAATTAAAATTTAGTACTCTTTGTTGTTTGAATAAATATATTTTTTGACCTATTTATTGATCAAGAAAAAAATATTATACAAGGCGTTAAAAGTATTTGGACAAATACATCCCTACACTATCATGTTCAGTATTTTGTACCCAAAATTTGATTATACAGGGTATTGTTCCACAAGCACTTCAAAATTTTTTCCTAGTTCAGACCTGAGTTTTTATTATTATTATTAGATAGTAGTTCAAATTTCAAAAGAGATATACAAAGTGATTCGTCGTGACCTCACAAATAAATGAGCAGAATCTACAAAACACCCTCTACCTCGGTAGCAAATATCCTAAGGAGACATCTTCTAAAATATACAGGGTGTCCCAGGAGTTCGTACCAAAAACTTGGGAGGTGATAGAAAGACTAAAAATAATGATGGTATGGCGCATTCAAATTTATTTTGAATGTACAATTACACGAAGCATCCTGTATTATTAGTAAATTATTAATAAATCGGTACAGTCTACATTTATGAATACTATGAACTTTTACATTGTTCAACCATAAAGAACTTGAAAACGAACATTACTTTAATAAAAGTAAAAATAGCAACAAAACCTTGAAAAATGAATAACTACATTACATTAACAGATTAAAAAAACGAGTAACCCAGTAATTGACGACATTGAAAAAGTCAAAACGGCTTAACCAAATTACAACAAATGTCCAATATGGGCTCTTACATCCACACATATCCTCAATCTTCTAAGATTAGATTTTGAACATTAGATTTTTGAACATTCCAGGATTATTTCGGTTGTTTCCACAGTGAAAACGCATCCTATCAATTGATTCATTTCTTGTATTTACAGATGTACTGTAAACTAAGCTTTCAAGGTAACCCCAAAAATGAAAATCGCGTGGGTAGATATCTGGCTAACGTGCTGGCCATAAAAATGATCCACCCCTTCCAATTCACCCATCTGGAAAAATATTGTTCAGATGGGCACGTACCTCACGACTGAAGTGAGGGTGTGCTCCATCGTGCATAAACCACATACTATTGGCAGAATATGTAAAAATTTATTACAGGATGCTTCCTGTAATTGTGCATTCAAAATAAAGAATGCGCCAATAGGTATGCAGTGCGACATAAAATTGCCCGTATCTCTTGAACCGTTAATGTTATCGAAATGTCACAAGAGGACTTGATATCTCTAAAAATTTTCACAATATCCAATTGCTGTATTTATAACTGAAAAACCATTTTTCATTCGCAACTTTAGAGC